>JABCPU010000869.1:0-23081 GCA_016800925.1 Suillus spraguei | reverse complement strand
CTTCTGCTCCTTCTGGCGGTCAATCCGGGACGGTTAAGAGAGCGGAGGTGACGGCGGCGTTGGAGACGGATGGGAGTAACCAATCTCTGGATTTGGGTCTGGGTTAAGGAGAAAACTTCAGCCCAGAAAAGAAAGCTAGTTGACGGTATACTGACGCTTTGGTGTAAGGTTTGGCGATCAGTTTATCAAGTCCTCAGCAGACATTTACCCCAATTGTCGCTGTTCTTTTTCTTTAGCATGTGTACATCCACCAAGGTCTTTGGCGCTCCTGTGGTATTTGAAGAAAACGTCTTGCAGGAAAGCTTTACCCGTTTGTTAATTCTCGTTCCTCTCGCTACTAATACTAGCCTGGAAGTCTCTTCAGTCGCCGCTCTCGCCAACGCCAATGCCTCCAGCAAAGCTATCAAACACGCCAGTGCGTGATAAATCACTAACATACATGTACATGGTATTAATATTGGTTGTATTGTATTATCTTACAGGTACAACATGATTGACCGCATGACGAGTCTGCCGCGTCACTGCCTTGAAGACGAGTCCATCAATGTTGTACTGTATGCTGCCTACCTAAGTTGAAGAACTTGACAATTCTCAGGGTTGAACGTTGGGAATCACCTAGCTAGTCGACACTATTACAGTTAGTTGGATGATATACTTGAACTCTGAAATTATAATATGCAACACGAGCCGGCCCAAACATTTGCGCATAGTTCTGCATAATCCTATTTTTTTGCATGACTTATCAGTGAAGGAATGATATACGGATATGATCTGCTCAAACAACCACTACATACCCAAGCCCAACTACCATTCACGCAATCAAAGTGGAAGTAGTAACAGAGTCATACTCAGACCGCATCCACTGGCAGGACGCGTCCCTGCACCTGAAAGTCGCTTCCTGCAATGCTATACATGCACTTTCTTGACCTTTTCAGTAACCAGTTTGTCGGAATCGTCAAGAGTCAAGACAAACCCTCTTAAATTTCTGAGGTCAACACCATTATACTTATGCGTAATGGATGCTGACAGTAGTTAACTCCTGATGTTCAGTTAAGGCGTTACTCGCTACATAACCAACAGCAAAACCAGAAAAGCGGGAAAGATTCTCGACAACAAGTAACAAATATACGTACGCAAGGATAAGTTTGAAGGGAGAAACACAGCCACATATTATGAAACCGCATGATGACTGTATACATGCCGGACTGTTTGATCAATAGATCTCATTGCAAAAGACACATGAATAAAACCTCGTAATACAACAGTGTATGAAGCTTATGACACGTTGACAGGTGGCGAACTACAATGTCTGGAATCACAGACTCTACGTTATTCAGAAGCCAAGTTTGAAGAATGAATTCATTTTCGCCCATTTTCGCTCGGGGAGCATGGATCATAGTGTGAAGGCAAGCTACTGCGATCTGCCAGTTAGATCGGTGCGACGGTGAGGGATTTATGAGGTCCACGTCCCCATAGCGAAACTTAAACATGAAGGCAGATTTTTTCTCCTCGCAGCCAAGAGCATCCACTTTCAGCCAGTCATCGAGCAGTCTGCCATTCCTCAACAGCTTGCCTCCTTGGTACCTAAGACAGACCCAGACAAGGACCCAGACGAGCGATTCAGCATCGTGCCGGTACAGTGTGTGACTTTGCCTAAGATGGCATCTTCGCGAGCAGGTCAATTGCCATGAAGGGACGTTCCTGTGCGCTCCTTTCCGCTAGGCCCATCGCGTTCAATCGACGATAAGTCGTAGTCATTGAGAACCCCGATCCATTGGCCATTCCACCAGTAGACCATAAGATTGCTAGGACTGATGTCCCGGTGATGGACATTGTGCTTCCAGAGTGTATAATGACCTGTCGGCGCAGTTAGGGACAGCGAAAAGCACAACATAAATCAGACCTACACAGCACAACTTGCCACCATGCGCTAAGAAATTCGTCTCCACTGAGAGACGTGATTGGGACAAGCTTCCTGAACACGATGATATACAAAACACGACTGCCGCGTTCGGCGTCAGGATCTTGAATTCCGAGCGACTTCCTGATTTTCACCGTGGACGTCTGGTCAAACTTGTGGAACCAAACCATGTCCGGGATGTGGCCCTTCACTGTTGACTCCTCGCTCGCGATGGCATACACATTCTGGAGTATCTCGTCCTCGCTCTGACGCCGCTCTTCTGGCCAATAGAGCTTGGCGACCAGTTCGTTGGTATCGTTACCACAAATATCCCTCTTCTTCTTGTCCGAAAGATACTTGCTTTGAACCGAAAAGACATTGGTTGCGCGGCCGCGCAGACCAAAGTGGGTCGTGCGTGTGTCAGATTTCAAGTCCAATTGAGGTCAACATTTCCGATGACGACATTGCATGAAACTCCAGGCACATGGGTGAATTTCGAATTATGGCCCCATTGCTCATCTCCCATGCGCTGCATAGCAAGCAATAAGACAAGGAATCGGGGAAGATCCTTGATGAAGTTAATGCCAGCGCATTGAATGGCGTCCTCCCGATCAAAATACCAGATGTAAATGATATCATCTAGCACGGGTGATCAATTTGACGAGAGGTCTACAATACCCAGTTCACTTACTGTCCACTACATAGGAGATGACGCACTGCAGCGCAATGTTGGCTGCGAATATCTCTGCGACATACAAACCATTCTGGACGTTTGGATGGATCTTTACAAGTGGTTCCTGTGGGGGCGCCTTCTGGTCTGCGTGGTTCTCGTTGGTTTTCTTGGGCGCTTAGAAGCGGATTCGTTGAGGTCTGATTGATCAGATTTACGTTTGTTGTCTGATCTTGCTTTCAGTCGCTCGGACGCACGCGTACCCCGTGCTGAATTACGAATGTCAGCAACGAAGCAGTGGGTAGACGCTGTGCGGCTTACGTTCATTGAGTGGCTTGCTTGAGCTTGGGGCAGGAGCGGTAGCGGGCACAGGGGCTGCACCAGTTGGCTCAGGGTGCTCTGTTCCATTCGAAAGATTCAGATACTTGAACCCTGGCTTAGGGGGAGCGTATTCTGTCACTTTGTAAGGTAATACTGGATGGGCCAGAGTACGGCTGCGTTTGAATTCTATGGTCGAGCGAACATCGATCCAATTGAAGTTTCCGCGAGGCTTCGCCGCTGCTTTGTTCGTGTAAAACTCCTTCTCAGCCTCTTCGGTTTGATCGCCGTCGTTGTTACCCGTACTGTCCTTGCTCTTACCTTTGCCCTTATCCTTAGCCTCTACACCCTCTGCCACACGCTTCGCCGCTTTCCTAGAGACGATGACGACATCAGGCTTGCGTATAGACTTTGCGTCCTGGTGCGTTTGCTTCATGTCCTTGTCATTATGATGAAACAGGATGTCGTTCTCGTTTTGTGCAAAAACGGGTAGTCCAGGGACTTCCAAGCTGCTCAGTTTAAGGAGTGCAGCATTGGCTGCACGCACAAAAGACGGGTACGAACTCGGCTCTACGGTGCAATTGGCACTGGACAAAGGCGTTCAGCTCTTTCACACTGTGTGAACTCCGTACTTACAATTCGGTCAAGTTGTCGTAATTTCTGGAGTATTATTACAGATTTCCAGGACGGCTTTGAGAGAATCTTGAAGTAATCTCGACTTCTCACTACTAGGGCGCCTTCGAAGCCACAGAGGAGCTCCTGCAGCATTGCGTCGGCATCGCATTTCCTGTAGCGTCGACATCCGAGTGATCCATGGGCGGACATCATGGACCCTGCGTGTATGATGAAATTTAATACCGATGGCCAAGCAAAGAGAATTGACGTACCTGACGCCTAGAGTGCTAATGTGTTCGCTGACAGCGGCAGAGCCGACTGCAAGTGGGGTAGAGTTGAGCCCAGAGGCAGAATTGACACCGTGAGGAGGCGTCTTTGGTGCAGTACGAGCAGCACTAGTGGTCTCACCAGTACTATTGACCATGATGAAACTTAGGTTACTGTTCTGTTAGTAAATGAAAGTGAACTCGCTGAAGACAAGAAGATGCAGATTGCAGCTCGCTTTTAAACCAGAATAGCGCTATTGTTCCGACATGACTCCAAGTCCACAGTGGTTACCTGGAACTTCGAATGTTGATGGCGGAATGCAGATAGTAGTAAGAGCCACAGGGACCGTTCACATCATGACCACAGGCACTGCCACCACCATCAACTTCTTTCGATGCATCTGGCGCCCACAAACGCCCATCATGACTCCGAGTTTTTTTGTTTCAGGCGCAAAAACATTTGTGATTTGAGACAAGAGTGTCGAACATTATGCATCAATTTTGCACCACTCAACCACCGCCGTCGTGATTATCCCAATAAGCAGACTCGGACTTGGACTCACCCTGGGCCAGAGTCTGCGACAGACTTGCCTCCATTTCCCGGGCGTTCTCTGGTCATATCTAACATGTCTTCGTCCACAGCGCCACCGTAATTTTTCTCATGGGCGGAATCGCCGCATTGTGCCTCACTCAGTGAGTCAAATGACCATTGTATCTTCATCCAAATGCATCACTGTTATTCTTTTTTGGCGTTCCGCTCCACTTTCTCGTAGCAAAATTTCACCCATTCAGTGTGGCGTGCTGCTTGGCGACTCGGAAACAGCCTATCCATATCGCTACCATTATGCAGATTTCATCGTCGCTACCCTTGCTGCCACTGTGATTTCCCCAACGAGCACAATCGTATCATGACTCGATCTGACATCCATTCATCCCGTTCTTTTCTTCGACATCTATGGCTAAATGAACATCCAACAAGGATGATGTCTTTTTGGCGGTCCGCGGTGTCTGGAAATTCTTGCAGGAACTTCATCTGGTGACCGTTATCATTACCATCATGCATCAGGTTTCGATGTCACCACCCAATGAGCATAATTGCGCGAGCCTTAGTGAGTCGGTTGGGCCCGCGATCAGTTTATCAAGTCCTCAACAGACATTTATCCCAATTGTCGCTGTTCTTTTTCTTTAGCATGTGTGGATCAATGGACATCCAGCAAGGTCCTTGGCGCTCCTGTGGTATTTGAAGAAAACGTCTTTCAGGATAGTTTTACCTGTTTGTTAATTCTCGTCCCTCTCGCTACTAATACTATCCTGGAAGTCTCTTCAGTCGCCCCTCTCGCCAGCACCTCTACCAAAGCCATCAAACTCACCACCACCAAGCCACTAACATACATGTACTTGGTATCATTGCTATTAATATTGGTTGCATTGTATTATCTTACAGCTGCATTGACCGAATGACGAGTCCGTCGTACTATATCCTGCCTACTTTAAGTTGAAGAACCGCGTTCGACAATGCTCAATTCAACGTTGAGCAGTCACTCCTTAGATTAGTGGATGATATACTTGAAGTCTGAAATTATAATCTTCTTAACACGGGCCGGCCCAAACATTTGCTCATAGTGCTGCATAATCGTAATTTTTTTGCATGACTTATCAGCGAAGGGATGATATACGGATATGATCAAATAGCCACTACATGCCCAAGCCCAACTACCATTCACGCAATCAAAGTGGAAGCTGTAGCAGAGTCATACTTGAATGTAGGAGGGATCTGCTGCTTTGTCTTGTAGTAGCGAGCAAGACGGTGAATACGAGACTCGATCAAGATAAGACGGAACTTGGAGTCCTTGTCTTTGCGGTTGACTTCAAGGTGCTTGCGCACGGCCACCGCCTTTTTGACGAGGTGCCAAAGGTCCTCTGGGATGGATGGTGCCAATCCTATCCCCAAACAAAAGGCATGTACAAACAAGATGCAGTAGCAGAAATGCACGGCAACAAGGCAGATGACAGTTCAGTGCGTGAGTATTTGTAAATATAGTTGGCTGATAGAGCACGCACCGTTAGATTTGAGGATACGGAGAATTTTGTTACCAGTGACGAAGCGCACTTGAGGGATACCATGTGAATCACGGAGGGTAACACCAATCTGAGAGGGAGTGAGACCCTTGCGAGCCAATTTCATGATGTGCTCGACGACTTCATCTGGCGTAGTCTTGAGCCACGAAGGAGGGGAACGCTTGTAAGGAAGGGCAGAGGACGCTGATGATGATGATCAGAATAGATCCCATGTGGTAATAAAGAACATCTTGCTACGCACAAATGCCCTTGCCGGGAGCATGCATACGACCCATGATGAATCTGAACCATCTGATCAGCTTTGAACAATATCACTTCACAGAATGCTCACAGTTTTTATTTGCGGAGAGGATGTCTTGAGGAGTGTCGTTGGACGTGTTCACGGAAAGGTATGTGACGCGTGACAAGTTAGTGTGTGGCTTAGCAACTGTACAGTAGCAAACCTTATTTTCCACTTCAGCCACAAGCCGGGATCTGCTACTGTTGAACACAAGGCCCAGGCTAACCAGCAAGATCAAGACTACTCGTCGCTGCAGCCCACGGTGACAAGGCCTTTTTACCTCTAGTAAGGTGAGCTATCGAAGTTGATACCATCTTCAAGCTCGGTTTGACCGTTCTCCGCGGGGTAGTATGAAGATCAATATTGCCAGTGCGTTCGATGTTCAACATGTTCAATACAGTTGAAACTGACGTTCGGTCCAGACCCGCCACTGGGGCTCAAAAGACTATTAACATCGACGATGAGAAGAGATTGTATGATTGGCACAAATCTTCCTTTGAAAACTAACCAAAATACTTGAAATTAGCCGTATCTTCTTTGACAAGAAGATCTCGCAAGAGGTCGAGGCAGATATCCTTGGAGACGAATGGAAGGGTTACATTTTCCGTATCACCGGTGGTAACGACAAGCAGGGTTTCCCCATGATGCAGGGCGTTCTGCTCCCCTCTCGTGTCAGACTTCTCTTGACCGACAACCACTCTTGCTACCGCGCAAGCCGCTCAGGCGAGAGGAAGCGCAAATCCGTTCGTGGCTGCATAGTCGGTCCTGATATTGCCGTCCTCTCTGTCGTCATCGTTAAACAGGGTGATAATGATGTCCCTGGGCTCACCGACACCGTTCTGCCCAAGCGACTTGGTCCTAAAAGGGCGACGAAGATAAGAAGGTTCTTCAACTTGTCGAAGGAGGACGATGTCAGGAAGTACGTTGTAAGACGTGAGGTGAAGAGCTCGAAAAAGGAAAACGCCAAACCTTACACCAAAGCGTCAGTATACCGTCAACTAGCTTTCTTTTCTGGGCTGAAGTTTTCTCCTTAACCCAGACCCAAAATCCAGAGATTGGTTACTCCCATCCGTCTCCAACGCCGCCGTCACCTCCGCTCTCTTAACCGTCGCCGGATTGACCGCCAGAAGGAGCAGAAGGCAGAATACGAGTAAGTGACAAACGCACGCAACCCGGTCCGCCATAGTAACCTCTCCTCTAGTGCCCTTATGCAGAAGCGTGTTGCTGAGAAGAAGGCCAAGGTCGCAGCCATCAAAGCCTCCCACCACAAGTATGTTTTGGACTATCATCCTACGAGATCTTGTGCTCACGTAATTCATTCAGGACTGCCTAAAATAATCCCTACACATCGTTTCACACTTCATGTCATGCTTCTTATGGTACCCATGTCACGCCATGCTTTGACGCTATACTATCTGCATTAAAGCCATTGCTGATATGTCATTATCAAGTGAATGTTGATGGACTCCAAGGTTCGGATTACTTTTGAAGCCATATGTTTTCTGAGCTGGGTCGCTGAGCTCGTCAATGCGTGTTCGATTGTCACAATCGGGCATTCTGCGAGAGGACGTGTTTGTGCGTATAACATACAAGTGATTGTAACTTGAGTCGACTGTGAAGAAAGGACAATTTCACACAAATGCCGGTCCGGGCCGACGGCAACCTAAGCTTCAACTTCTCCATGGACATTCTAGCTGTAGCAATGCTTATTCAAAGTAAGTATCCTCTACGACTTGTCCTAATACGATGATTTCTGAAGGCACCATCAAATTCAAATTCACATCAGCCACCTACTACGATCTACAGAGATGGAAGACTGCACTTTGTGTCGGAATCGCATAAGGCACGTCTCCAGAACTGAGAAGCAGCGCTAGTTGTGCTTGGATATAGTCTTTAGCTACAGATAGAACGTCCGTCGGTGAGATGATCAATCCCACTTGGTATGCAAGCGAGCGAACCTGCTGTATATGTGCAACAAGTGTGACCTTGCCCTATTGCATGAACTCGCCAAGCCGCTCCATATTCTGTTCAAGAACACGGGCGATGCGCACACTCGATACCGATCCAATCGAATTGCTGGGTAATAACCAACCCCTCTTCATGTTTGAAAGCACGCGTCAGCTCAGCAATCAGCTTGGCACGTTGAGGAGCTGACAATTCTGTATCCTATTATACTTAACAGCTGTCTACCTATACATTGGACGGGGTGAATTCAATAAGTATGTATTGTTGCATAGAGTACTGTTGCAAAGTACCTTACATCGCCTAGCAACATCGACGACGTGAGATCACTCGAAACGTTTTGATACCCTTTCTTCTTTGCCTTCATCCCCGTTCACATGTACATTTACATCTATTTCGAAAGTCTTCTTTTCTGTGCTGAAAGAGTGTGAACGTGTTTGGAATCCAGAAGCGCATAGTACACGTCTCGACCTTGGTAGAACACCGATGGAGACCTCCAAATTAGTATAAATACCTCAAGACAGATCAAGTGTAGGCGGATCGTGCCCTATGTCTTTGGGCTACGGTATTTGTAGGGGACACGTGCTGCAGACTCCAGACGAGAATGATTGTCGAAAGTGACACCGTCCGGGACAATTTAGCAGAGGTTCGAAACCATGCGTGGAATGAAATGAGGAAGAATGTGCTGCACATTTGAATTGTACTGAGAACGGGTACAACCAACATCTAACTTGGTAGTTGGTACTCTCCCAGTAGTCCATCACGTGAAAATGCTTACGTCATACTCAAACCATGCTTACGTGGAATTAGCCCCTGTGGCTATCAGGGGCTGGTCACGAGTCTACCCTGTGGCGTTAGCCGTCGTACCGAAACATCCGATGTAATGAATGGGCATATAAAATGGAGCCTTGCTCGAATTTTGTCTGCCATCATAAATCCTTTGCAGTTTTAATCGAGCTCTATCCACACAATTTATTAACCTGCACATTCTTGGCCTCGTCGTTTCTTTGATTGAAAGTTGCAAGCCAACAAGGTTCGTTGACATCTTCTGAAAATCTTGCAACTGAGTCTCACTTCCTGAAATACTTGTAGCACTAAATTTTCAACCATGAATCAAGTTCATCAGCTCACTTCCAAGTTAAGACTCTTGGATTTCCCTGTCGAAATCGTCATAGACATACTTGGACGTCTAAATGTGTACGATCTAGTACGAGCACGCCGAGTAAGTACAAAAATTTCTTTGTCAGTATTATTAACTCAATCACTCTAGGTATCCAACTATATTCGACAAATCATTGACTCTTCCTCGGAGCTACTATATTCGATTGACCTCGAATATTTCAATGCGATTCCGGTGCCTCAACCCCTGGCTCGGACATCCCAACACTTCATAAGTCGCTTCTACAAAGCGAATCAGCGTGGCAGAGAGCCGAGTACTCTCAAAGACACCCCATCAACATTTTGTATTCCCCAAATATGCACCGATGGTCCTGCAGTGTTATGGGATTTCCAGTGGAATCTCAGCAACAAATCGTGTTTCTCCAGCCCCAGCTGGAAGATAGACACTCTAATACCATGAGCTTGCGTGAATGGAACTGCAAACTCGACAGCCCGAGCGTAATCTCGCATTACAACTTTTCTGTCGCAGAGGATCTCGTGATTCTCCTTGTCAGAGCACCCTCAAGGTGAGTAGTTCCTCCAAGTCGCATCCAAGACAGACTATTAATTAATGAATATCAAGGGAGAGATATGCGTATGATGTCATTTTCAGATCACTCTCAGAAAACAAAGTCCATCCTGAAGTTGCATTCTCTTCCGTGAAAGCACTCGACGACGAAGTCGATTCGGAGTCATTCAACCCCTTCACTCCGATATCCTCAATTTTCGGGGACTATTTGGTGTTCTGTTCAGAAAAGTTAACAAAGTAAATGGTGGGATCGCCGACTTTTTGCAAATTTGGAACTGGAAGTCAAAGGACACTTTTCAGGTCAGTAAATCTCCTGGCATCGTTTTTTTGTGACCGATGAATCATCTGGACTTGTAGTGCCTCGAAGTATTCGATCCAACTTGCAAAACGATGAATTTCAGTTTCCTGACAAACGACAAAATTCTCGTCGTTAACGCAAAGGAACTGTTATTATATTCCCTCATCCATTCCTCCCATTCCCTCCAACTCACCGCTAAATTCGCGCTCCCTGCCTTGCACAGCTCCTTTGAATACTCATGCATCGGCTTCAGCCCTATCCCATCCCATGCCTGCACGCACAACCAATTAATCGCTCTCAGTATGGACATTTCAGGGGAGTCCCTCGCTGAAAATCCTTGCTTTACTTCTTATGTCGAGCGTAACACCCTCTTGGAACTCGAGTCCACCTACACGAGCCACTACGGCCAAGCAAACGAAAACTCCCCAAATCTGCCTTGGTCCAGCTGGGGCCCAACTCACACTCGGTCCTTCGAGGAGAGTTCATTCGATCCATGCAAACACTCTGTCTTTGGCTTCCGGAGTGCATCTTTGGTCGGCGACCAGAACTCGGAGAGACCACTATGCATCCGCGACTTTAATCCTCATCGAGTGGTGAACTTCAAGGCTGGGAACGAACAAGAAGGAATCAAAGGCTTATAGAAGGTGGCGAAATCTTGCCGAGTTCAAGCCTGTTTGTGGAGCCACTTGGATCTGGTCTCCCGTATATTGAGACTACCATTGAAGAGAAGTTCCTTTCAACTGATATGACCATGGAAGCAAACAGGGTGACGTTCCTAATATTCGAAATCATGACCACAATTAGTATGTCACAAGCAGGTGAACAGGGCATCATCAAGCGTGAAGTTCTACAGGGTTTCGAAGTACTTGATTTCGAGTAGTTATTTACCTCGAACTTCATGTTACTTTAAATTTTCAAATCCGTTTTGGGTATAACTTACACATCGAGTGACCTGGGTCAATACGTGTATTTTCAATGAGCATGGTTTGACTATTGTCCTTCAGCAACTTGACCTGTTAGCACAAACCATCCTTCACAAGGAGAATGTTGCCCGCGCCGTTGAATATGCGCTGAAGGCAGGCTATAGACACATTGACTGTGCTTGGTGGGAAACACTGGTCGACCGCGAAATGATACTAATGAACGTATACACCACAGGGCATATGCATATGGGAACGAAAAGGAGGTCGGCGAAAGCCTGCGTGCATCGGGCGTTCCGCGGGAGGAAGTGTTTGTGCGTACAGCACATCTCACAGGTTCATTACCCTGTTCACCTGTGTATTGATAGATCACCAGCAAGCTTTGGGATACGTACCATAAACGTGTTGAGGACTGCCTCGACCAGACACTCGCAACCTGGAAACAACATATCTGGACCGTGAGATCTGTATTTCTATGACTGACACTGACAATCGCATCCATCAGTTTACCTGGTGCACTGGCCTATTGCCATGAACCCAAATGGGAATCACCCTGTCATGCCGATGCGCCCGAACGGAAATCGTGACGTTGATGAATCCTGGGACATCATATACACCTGGAAGAGTATGGAAGCTATGGTAAAGAGGGGTAAAGTCAAGGCAATCGGCGCATCAAACTTCTCCCAGACGGTACTCGAGAGGATTCTGCCCACAGCTGAGATCATCCCGGCTGCTAATCAGGTGTGTTCGACGTAATGTAATAATTCAAAACTGACCATATTGAACCATGTAGCTCGAGATTCATCTGTACAATCCACAGCTCAAACTCCTTGAATACTTAAAGTCGAAGAACATCGTTCCACAAGCATACTCGCCACTTGGTTCGACCAGTTGACCGATGAGACCGCCACAGAGATCGCAAAGAAGTATGGCCTCAAGAGCACATCCGATGTCCTGTGTGCGTGCATGATTGTCATTCGCCATGTGCAATATAATGACGTGTTTGATTGTAGTCGCGAAGGACATCATTGTCCTTCCCAAATCAGCGACGCCGTCTCGTATCGAATCTAACTTGACCGGTGCGCTAGAGGCATACAGCTTGCTGACACCAGAGGATATCAAAATCCTTGACGGTGTAGTAGCAAGTGGCAAGCGGAAGCGTTCCATCATGCCTCTTTGGGGTGAGTATTGCTAATACCCGCGAAAATAACGATATGTTGTCCAGGTATTGACCTCGGTTTCGATAATTGGCCTGCTCCAACCAAGTAGGAAACAGCCGCTGACTGATAGTAGATAATCTGCCAGTGAGGTAGGCATGAAACCGTCTGCATCAGTAGAACCACACATGATTCATGAAATTCTCACACGACGCACTGACAAATGAATGATGGGAACATATGCAATGCGATAGTGAGGTGACACAGCCCAGGATTAAAGAACACCCCCATTCGCATGAGGGTGCAGGGGCAGATGAATAAAGTTGATCGATGCGGTAATTTTTTCGGGTCGGAGCAAAGATTTTAGCGGTGGCTATTATAAACAAGCGTGCCACCACTCTGCATGACTGGAAAGTTCCTAGAGGGTATGGCCAGTCATCCGCGGGATGGGAATGACAGCTCATCACTCGTCAAGCGATGAATGATGCCATACATTTTGATTGCGCATGCCAGCACAAAGAGAAGGACCATGATAGTTAAGCGTGACCTGAAAGAGAGGTGCCCAGCTCGAAAACTTGTCTCATCATCCATAATTGTGCAGGCCTGACCGCATTGGCCACAAATATATCGGAGTCCGTGGGGCAACGATTCAAGGCCTGACGTCACGGTTGGTGGAAAGACCCACACGGGGCTCAGAGAAATTTCCTGGAGAATTTCCTCAATTCGCTCAACTGGCAAAGTAGAATCTCGAAGGATACCTATAGAGTAGTACTCATGGCTAAGAGCTTGAAAGCTGAAGTGACTCTATCGGGAGCTAGCACATGTGACTTGGTCACAATGACTCTCGCATTCTGCCGTTAGTCCGTCCGCTGTTTACCGCGATTTATGCAACCCCAAGTTGTTGCATTCCGATGTTGTTCCGATGGGCTGTGAAACATGTGAGCCTGAGTAAGGGCTGCACCAAGAGAAAACAAAACTGTCAGTCACGGTGGCCTTGTATTATTCCTTGTGATTACTCCGATTGTCACGCCAGCGGGGAGTGATAATATTAGGTTAGGTTAGGTTGCCATTTGAATCACGGAAGCGAACGAGAGAGTTAGACTAAGCAAACTTGGTCCAGATCCTGTGCAAACCTTGACGGTGACTCGTCAGGACTACTAAGAACGTGTGACTAGATGGGAGTATCATTGTCGAGAATGACAAGAACGTTCAGTACGATTCAGATGTAGCTTGTTCACAGTGCTGGTTGTCTGCAGACAACGTTCAGCGGTCTGCGTACTCTTCCGCGAAATATCGGAACCACGCAAGAGCCACGTGGTCCGCGTAGCCTGCGTCGCGGCACCAATTTGCAAACCACACTGAGACCGACAGACTAATAGGGAAGTTGCTAATCTTCAAATTATCGTCATCAATTTTGGGGAAAAACACGTATGGTGAACCAGTGCAGGGCAGGTTCAGGTTCTGTTGGTGTTCGCGATGCGTATGACTCGCATCCGTATATAAGGCAGCCTTGTCTTCGGACTCTCATTCCCAATAAGCCTCCCGCTCCTCTTCCAAAACTTTCATTTCGCCATTATTCTTAGACATGCCTGCCATCGTTATTAACACACACGCTGGGCATGAACTTGACACTGTTTCCGACGCAGTCGATGACGGTGTGTATTCATCATGCCGTTCCACCGCTTCATGACGACTCACTGTGTCCTCGCAGTAAATGTTCTAAAGGCCAAAATTTGGGACTCTCAGTCCGAGTTTGATTCTACCAAAGACAAGACACTTTCCGCAGTATGAGACTGCCTGCGATCGCGTCAAGAATTTTTACAAAGAGCAACATGGTCATTTGATACATCCGATCTACTGATTCACGAGGTGGTACTGATGCTCCATGTAGAAAAACAAACTGTGGCTTTCAACATCAAGGCCCGCACGGAATTCAAGAGCCGGAAACGCGCTCGCATGGGTATCTGGCAAGCTATGGAAATGCTCAATACACTCGTGGACGAGTCGGATCCAGACGTCAGTGATTTGTTGGCTTGTGATTTTCCTTTACTGATTCAGTTCTAATACATATTTAGACTGAGCTTTCGCAAATTGAGCATTTGCTACAGACTGCCGAGGCCATCCGACGGGACGGAAAGCCTGAATGGATGCAAGTTACCGGTTTGATCCACGACCTTGGTAAGCTGTTGTACCTATTTGGTAGCGAGGGCCAGTGGGACGTTGTTGGTGTAGGTTCCTTTATTTGTTACTCGTGACGATGTGTAGACTGATACGCGGTTCTTTGCGGTAGGATACCTTTGTTGTCGGTTGCGCTTTCTCCGATAAAAACATATACCCCGGTACCTTCGCTGGCAACCCGACTTCCATGACGCCGTTTATTCACGCAGTACGGAATTTATGAGCCTAATTGCGGCCTTGATAATGTTATGGTGTCTTGGGGTCATGATGAGGTATATTTCTATTTACATATCGTATTATTCTGTGCTTACCAGACTTCTTGCAGTATCTCTACAATGTCGTTAAGAATCAGAGCTCCCTTCCTGCGGAAGGCCTTGCTATGATCAGATATCACAGTTTTTATCCGTAAGCTTCACCCAGTCTACACCATCCACCAAATTTTATAATATCTAATTAGATGGCACCGTGAGGGAGCTTACACGCACCTCATGAATGAGAAGGATCATGTAGCCTTGAGGCCGCTCGTGCCTTCAACCCTTATGATCTCTACTCGAAGAGCGACGAGCCCTGCGATATTGAAAAACTTCGCCCGTACTACGAGGGCCTTATTGTTAAATTCTTCCCTTCAGAGATCGACTGGTAGATGCGCGTGATAACGCGCACGACTTTATTTTAAAATTATAGACCACTATCTGATACAGACGCAGATTCTTAGTCGATATAGAGGGCAAAATCCACATAGCTTAATTATGTATTTCTTTCAAGGTTTGTGTCCTTAGTTGTCCCATCACTTTATTGCAGCATAACCCGATGTCTATATAGATTTTTTATTATCATCGACATAATTTAATGCATTATCCTTGCGTACGTATATTTGTTACTTGTTGTCGAGAATCTTTCCCGCTTTTCTGGTTTTGCTGTTGGTTATGTAGCGAGTAACGCCTTGACTGGATATTCGAACATCTGGAGTTAACTACTGTCAGCATCGATTACGTATAAGTATAATGGTGTTGACCTCAGAAATTTAAGAGGACTCTTGACGATTCCGACAAACTGGTTACTGCAAAGGTCAAGAAAGTGCATGTACAGCATTGCGGGTCCCGGGAAGCGACTTTCAGGTGCAGGGACGCGTCCTGCAGTGGATGCGGTCTGAGTATGACTCTGCTACTACTCCCACTTTGATTGCGTGAATGGTAGTTGAGCATGGGCATGTAGTGATTATTTGCGCAGATCATATTTATATATCATCCCTTCACTGATAAGTCATGCAAAAAAAAAAGGATTATGCAGAATTATGCGCAAATGTTTGGGCCGGGTCGTGTTACAGATTATAATTTCAGAGTTCAAGTATATCATCCAACTAACTGTAATAGTGTCGACTAGCTAGGTGATGCCCAACGTTCAACCCTGAGCATTGCCAAGTTCTTCAACTTAGATAGGCAGCATACAGTACAACAAAGTTGATGGACTCGTCATGCGGTCAATCATGTCGTAGCTGTAAGATAATACAATACAACCAATATTAATATCATGTACATGTGCGTTAGAAATTTTATCACGCAGTGGCGTGTTTGATAGCTTTGCTGGAGGCATTGGCGTTGGCGAGAGCGGCGACTGAAGAGACTTCCAGGCTAGTATTAGTAGCGAGAGGAACGAGAATTAACAAACGGGTAAAGCTTTCCTGCAAGACGTCTTCAAATACCACAGGAGCGCCAAAGACCTTGGTGGATGTACACATGCTAAAGAAAAAGAACAGCGACAATTGGGTAAATGTCTGTCGAGGACTTGATAAACTGATCGCGAACCCAATCGCAATTATGCTCATTGGGTGGTGGCATCGAAATCTGATGCATGATGGTAACGATAACGGTCACCAGATGAAGTTCCTGCAAGAATTTTCCAGACACCGCGGACCGCCAAAAAGACATCATCCTTGTTGGATGTTCATTTAGCCATAGATGTCGAAGAAAAGAATGGGATGGATGGATGTCTGATCGAGTCATGATACGATTGTGCTCGTTGGGGAAATCACAGTGGAAGCAAGGGTAGCGACGATGAAATCTGCATAATGGTAGCGATATGGATAGGCTGTTTCCGAGTCGCCAAGCAGCACGCCACACTGAATGGGTGAAATTTTGCTACGAGAAAGTGGAGCGGAACGCCAAAAAAGAATAACAGTGATGCATTTGGATGAAGATACAATGGTCATTTGACTCACTGAGTGAGGCACAATGGGGCGATTCCGCCCATGAGAAAAATTACGGTGGCGCTGTGGACGAAGACATGTTAGATATGACCAGAGAACGCCCGGGAAATGGGGCCAAGTCTGTCGCAGACTCTGGGGGTGACTCCAAGTCCGAGTCTGCTTATTGGGATAATCACGACGGCGGTGGTTGAGTGGTGCAAAATTGATGCATAATGTTCCACAATCTTATCTCAAATCACAAATGTTTTTTGCGCCTGGAACAAGAGTCATGATGGGCGTTTGTGGGCGCCAGATGCATCAAAAGAAGTTGATGGTGGTGGCAGTGCCTGTGGTCATGATGTGAACGGTCCTACTATCTGCATCCCCCCATCAACATTCGAAGTTCCAGGTAACCACTGTGGACTTGGAGTCATGTCGGAACAATAGCGTTATTCTGGTTTAAAAGCGAGCTGCAATCTGCATCTTCTTGTCTTCAGCGAGTTCACTTTCATTTACTAACAGAACAGTACCTAAGTTTCATCATGGTCAATAGTACTGGTGCGACCACTAGTGCTGCTCGTACTGCACCAAAGACGCCTCCTCACGGTGTCAATTCTGCCTCTGGGCTCAACTCTACCCCACTTGCAGTCGGCTCTGCCGCTGTCAGCGAACACATTAGCACTCTAGGCGTCAGGTACGTCAATTCTCTTTGCTTGGCTATCGGTATTAAATTTCATCATACACGCAGGGTCCATGATGTCCGCCCATGGATCACTCGGGATGTCGACGACTACAGGAAATGCGATGCCGACGCAATGCTGCAGGAGCTCCTCTGTGGCTTCGAAGGGCGCCCTAGTAGTGAGAAGTCCAAATTACTTCAAGATTCTCTCAAAGCCGTCCTGGAAATCTGTAATAATACTCCAGAAATTACGGACAACTTGACCGAATTGTAAGTACGGAGTTCACACAGTGTGAAAAGAGCTGAACGCCTTTGTCCAGTGCCAATTGCACCGTAGAGCCGAGTTCGTACCCGTCTTTTGTGCGTGCAGCCAATACTGCACTCCTTAAACTGAGCAGCTTGGAAGTCCCCGGACTACCCATTTTTGCACACAACAACGAGACCGACATCCTGTTTCATCATAATGATAAGGACATGAAGCAAACGCACCAGGACGCAAAGTCTATACGCAAGCCTGATGTCGTCATCGTCTCTAGGAAAGCGGCCAAGCGTGTGGCAGAGGGTGTAGAGACTAAGGATAAGGGCAAAGGTAAGAGCAAGGACAGTACGGGTAACAACGACGGCGATCAAACCGAAGAGGCTGAGAAGGAGTTTTACACGAACAAAGCAGCGGCGAAGCCTCGCGGAAACTTCAATTGGATCGATGTTCGCTCGGCCATAGAATTCAAACGCAGCCGCACTCTGGCCCATCCAGTATTACCTTACAAAGTGACAGAATACGCTCCACCTAAGCCAGGGCTCAAGTATTTGAATCTTTCGAATGGAACAGAGCACCCTGAGCCAACTGGTGCAGCGCCTGTACCTGCCCCGCTCCTGCCCCAAGCTCAAGCAAGCACTCAATGAACGTAAGCCGCACAGCGTCTACCCACTGCTTCGTTGCTGACATTCGTAATTCAGCACGGGGTACGCGTGCGTCCGAGCGACTGAAAGCAAGATCAGACAACAAACGTAAATCTGATCAATCAGACCTCAACGAATCCGCTTCTAAGCGCCCCAAGAAAACCAACGAGAGCCACGCAGACCAGAAGGCGCCCCCACAGGAACCACTTGTAAAGATCCATCCAAACGTCCAGAATGGTTTGTATGTCGCAGAGATATTCGCAGCCAACATTGCGCTGCAGTGCGTCATCTCCTATGTAGTGGACAGTAAGTGTACTGGATATTGTAGGTCTCTTGTCAAATTGATCACCCGTGCTAGATGATATCATTTACATCTGGTATTTTGATCGGGAGGACGCCATTCAATGCGCTGGCATTAACTTCATCAAGGATGTTCCCCGATTCCTTGTCTTACTGCTTGCTATGCAGCGTATGGGAGATGAGCAATGGGGCCATAATTCGAAATTCACCCATGTGCCTGGAGTTTCATGCAATGTCATCATCGGAAATGTTGACCTCAAATTGGACCTGAAATCTGACACACGCACGACTCACTTTGGTCTGCGCGGCCGCGCAACCAATGTCTTTTCGGTCCAAAGCAAGTATCTTTCGGACAAGAAGAAGAGGGATATTTGTGGTAACGATACCAACGAACTGGTCGCCAAGCTCTATTGGCCAGAAGAGCGGCGTCAGAGTGAGGACGAGATACTCCAGAATGTGTATGCCATCGCGAGCGAGGAGTCAACAGTAAAGGGTCACATCCCGGACATGGTTTGGTTCCACAAGTTTGACCAGACGTCCACGGTGAAAATCAGGAAGTCGCTCGGAATTCAAGATCCTGACGCCGAACGCGGCAGTCGTGTTTTGTATATCATCGTGTTCAGGAAGCTTGTCCCAATCACGTCTCTCAGTGGAGACGAATTTCTTAGCGCATGGTGGCAAGTTGTGCTGTGTAGGTCTGATTTATCTTGTGCTTTTCGCTGTCCCTGACTGTGCCGACAGGTCATTATACACTCTGGAAACACAATGTCCATCACCGGGATATCAGTCCTAGCAATCTTATGGTCTACTGGTGGAATGGCCAATGGATCGGGGTTCTCAATGACTACGACTTATCGTCAATTGAACGCGATGGGCCTAGTGGCAAGGAGCGCACAGGAACGGTCCCATTCATGGCAATTGACCTGCTCGCGAAAGATGCCATCTTAGGCAAAGTCACACACTTGTACCGGCATGATGCTGAATCGCTCGTCTGGGTCCTTGTCTGGGTCTGTCTTAGGTACCAAGGAGGCAAGCTGATGAGCAATGGCAGACTGCTCGATGAGTGGCTGAAAGTGGATGCTAAAGGATGTAGGATGGAAAAATCTGACTTTATCTGGAGGTTTCGGCATGGGCATGCTGACCTCGAAAAACCCTCACCGTCTCACCAATCTAACTGGAAAATTGCGGTAACTTGCCTTCGCTCTATTCATATCGCTCCCGAGGCCAAAATGGATGAAGATGGGTCTATTCTTCAAACTTGGCTCCTGGATAACGTAGAGTCTGTCGCCCCAGACATTATCGTTCGCCATCCCGTCAATGTGTCATAAATTTCATACATACACTCTTGTATCACGAGGTCATTGGTGCACGTGCACGTGAATGCCATGGAGATCTATTGGTCAAACAGTGTCCAACACATGTATTTCTTTCAAGGTTTGTGTCCTTAGTTGTCCCATCACTTTATTGCGAGTACATTTGGTTATGAGGCCCAAAGTTATGAATATTATCTGTTGCGAGGAAGCTTTGATGGAACGAGACAAGAAACAACAAATGACAAAGGACGGATGATTTACGATGACATTTCAATGTCCCTTTGCTCCGCCTCTTTCAACGCACGCTCGTAATTCTCTCTTTCCTGTAGGAATGATGCAGGTCAGTGTGAGTAAACTACAAATGTGACAAAGAAAACAAACAATTTTAGCGCAAGTAGCGCACTCCCCATTGCCCTGCAGTCCCCAAAACTCACTATGGCAAGCTTTCAGATGCACGGCTATCTGAGCCAAAGCCTGCTTGCAGAGTGGTACGTCGTCGAAGGAGAATTGGCGGCGACCATCAAGAATCGAGAAGATACATGAAGGAACGTGGTATAAAACATTGGGAGCTTCGGAGTGGACAGAGGAGCCTAGGGAGCCCGGAGAGCCTGAAGATTCCGTATCTGTAGAGTTCTCCGTCTGAGGGACATAATCTTGATCTGAGTCTTGCATAGTCTTCTTCAGTTCCTCAAAGTCGCCAAGAAACGGCCGGTCAACTTCCTAATATCCCCAGTATAGCCCACAAGCCAGCACCACACCGAGCGACTCGAGAGTACGATCGTTAGAAAATGCATACACGACCTGCTTCGCGACTTGGTTGTCTAGAATGGATCCAAATGACTCGAATTCGACCGCTGGCGACTATAGGGGGGCGAAGATGGCTGTGGTCGAGTGGCGCGACGGAGTACTTGAACAAAATCGGGGATCTTCACAGAACGTTTGGAAAGACGCCCAGGTGGGGAGATGATCGGTTACTGTCCGGTGAGGATGGATTACTGGTACTATCATCAACATCGATATCAACATCAACATCGTACGTCCAGACGAGTGAATATTGGGGAATTGTCGAACACGCAGTTGTTTCGGTGTTGGAGTGTGCAAAAACATATTCGGTTAAGCACGTATTCCAGACTTCGTACCAGGGGCACTCCCTTCGCATCGGGTCGTTGGCGGCAGCATCGATGGCGAGAGATAATCCAAGATCGGCGTTAACGCTTGCCATTAATGATAGTGCTAGCTGTGAACCTTGTTCTTACGTTGTTTGGTTGTAGTCTAAATTCGGAGTGCCAAAATAAGGTCAACTTGCTCGACGTTCCAACATTATGTAATGAACTCAAGATCCTCTTGAACATGTCTCAACAATTACAAAGCCTCGATGGAGCGGTGTCTAGCATGCAGGTGTGTCTAGGTATTTTTCGTTGATACCCCTTCTCAATCGATCTTGCGCAGCCTGGTGAAGCCAAGCAAGACAAACAGCGCAATTCTGGACGTGCCAGACCGCCCAAGCAACACCGTATTGATATAACTCTTCCACCTCGGCAACATCATCCTCAAATGTACGGTTACTACGTATCTGAGAAGTGGCTTTATGAGACTGCTCGTTCCTTCCTCTCCAAGCTACATCCTGACCTTCCCGAATTCAAGGCCAGGAGCAATGCCGAAGTAAACCCCTCTTACAGCTTCAGAAGGATCTTCCGCATGCAAACGATGTCAATCGGTCATGCAATCCTGCCTCCCCAACAGATGGTTCCAACGGAATGCATAGAAGATGGTGCTGTTCTCGTGCTATACATCTTCAAGGACTGGCCAGAAAGTTATCAACGACGCCCTACTCAGAAACAGGTTGATGAACTCACTAGGTTCATGGGCAGAGAGCCGCAGTGGTGGGTAGATATTGCGCCAACAAGGTTCCGTATGTGAATTATTGGATTCGCTGAGGAAAGACTGGACTAGGTCAAGTTCGATGTAGTATGCATTGTTTAAGCATGCAATGTACATGTGGGTACTGGTTTTATCGCATAAACAACAGAATACCGGTCCTTGAACGACTCGGTTACAGTACTGTCAATGGGCCAAATACAGTACTACTCCACAAAAACTTGTATCCTCGCGGGCCCGCTGTCTGACACCTTGACTAAGGACCAGGCTAACTTACCACTACTAAAGGACGAAAAAAGACGGTCGTCATCGAGGATCTGGCCACACTGGAAGAACTTTGCGACAACCAAACAACATTAAGTTCGCGAGTTCAATCAAGCTGTCATTTAATGAATGCGCATGCAGGAACTTGCACGAAGCAAAAGAGGGCTGGCAGCTGCGGTGGGACGGAATGGATATCGGATTTTTATTGAGCGGACAAAACCTTCAACCTTACAGGAGGCTGTCGAACGCTTCGAGAAACACAACATCAGAGAGATCAACCTGGACTGCTGGAGGACCATGTTGTATATTGTGAATAGTAGCGTAGTAGCTGGTTGTATCGCGCACTCCGAGTCAGTACTTGTTGCGTATCACGCACTCAATGTTGTATCGCGCAAGCATGACGCTTACCTATGACGAAGACGATGACGCAACCTACGACGCCATCAGGATGAGTAAGCCTGCGGCCACCGCACGACCTCAGGCAGGTACGCGCGCTCAGAGATAGACTCACTCAACTTATTACTGTACTCCCGAAATCTCTGTTAGTGCGGTCGTTCCCTCCTGTGACGACCATTACAACTTTATTATGTAAAGTCGAGAACATCAATGTAGGTACTCCTGTGAAATGATAGTCTGCTATGTATCATTGCAATTTTGATAACTAGTGTCAATATATTGTCGACTTGACAGTTACCCGAGGATTAGATCGAGGAATGAGGTGTCGACGCGAACAGTAATACTAATCAAAGGCGGCGCTACGCGAAGAATGTCTTGAGTGCGGATGAGCCGTCCGAAGCTTGCGAGACAATATTTAATCAAGTCTTTTGTGCTGCACCACACTCGTCTCGCTTGCGACTCGGAGTTTCAGCGAACTCTACACCCAATGACGGAAGTGGAGGAGAAACGCAGGTTCCAGCGAAGAGACCACAGTATGGAGTCTACACTGATCATTAATATTGATCGTTTCATAATCTATATTGAGAGCGCTACCTGCTACGCAAGTGTTTAGAACAATTTCATCTATGACATGACTCTTGCTGTGCCTCCAAATGGCTAGTCTGGACATAAGCAGCAGCGAGGAGCGCAAAGAACACTTGATCCAAGTCTATGTCTGCTATCTCAGGATCTTTCATCTTGCGCAAATTATCAGGGTGAATTGTCTTCGTCACGTTGTATCTGTGTGGGTGGTAACGGTGCTACAGGAAAATCCTGCGACATGGGGCGGAGCGTGT
>JABCPU010000868.1:0-23092 GCA_016800925.1 Suillus spraguei | reverse complement strand
CGTTGATTGTCAATCAAAATGATTGTCTTCAGTCTTCCTGGGAGAGGTGGTTGGCAGCGCATCTGAAAGCCGCGGTATTTCAAATTGTGCCGATTTACCTGCAGCCGTAAGCCTGACCTGTCCCCACCTTCCTGAAACCGTTGACTGCTAGCAGGTTTTGGTGACTATGATATAATCAGTGCGTACGAAACGAATTGGAACCCATCAGTGGGTTGCTACCAATGGACAGTTTTGCCCTCAGAGCAAGCACGAATGATGTTGGCGCATGATCAGTTTGAAGGCCGGTGCTATTGGCGCAAGTATCCATTCTTGCATCCAAGCCGTCAGCTCACCTGATAGGTTCCTTTAGGCCTCACCTGACTTCAAGTAATTCCAGGTAAGTTCTTACAGCAAGTGGAATGGAAGCTCATCATTGTGGGGTGCTATTCTCTCGACTTTCGTATTATGCTATGTTCCGTGCAAGCTGTCGGATCATCTGATACTCTTTCAGTTATGGACGGCAGCTAATTCACCAGGATCCGGGCAAAGTGCCGTATAAAAGCTTTCAAATTATCATTCCAGGATGGATCTTCATCCTCCTCGAAAACCTTTCACTTCAAATCACTTTCATGAGTTACGAGGTTCCATGGGATGGAGTTTACCGCCTCGAGAATGTTCACTATCCTGAGCAAAAGATTGGACTCAGTACTGGTGGTGTCATTGAAGTCGTCGGCCGTCGCATGGGTTCGGTTGATTCACACACCGAGGTGAGTTCTTGAAACAAAATATCTTATTGCACTATCATTCGGTCCTCATGGTCTTTGCAGTGGGAAATCTCAGCCGACGACATAGGTGACTCCAGCAAAATGACTATCAAGTGCGACGGGCCGCTACATTGATACTGATGTCTGTTTCATTTCCCACTTAACATGAAGTTTAATATTAACTTCGCAAAAGTATAAGAGGGTAACCTACAATACCATACCCCATGAATGGGAATTATCGTATCGTGATGTCGGCAGATGGACGTGAGTATGACGTATATCACGCGTCTTCAGGAAGTAACCTGGCTCTTCACTTCAGCATCCGGGCCGCTGTTTCAGGCTTGTATATGTACTTGCCCGATGGTGATGAAGGAACAAGGGTACGGCACTTCATTTTGCACTGTTGAAAACCATCTCACTTTGCTCAATTAGGTTCAACTCATGTATGAGCCAATATCCGCCAATGCATACTGGAGGTTAATTCCTATCAGACACCCCTCAAAGTGATGGGTGCGATCACTGAGATAGCTGGTGTTGATATGGTTTATGTTGGTCGTTGACATGTATGCTAGTGATGAATTCAAGCGTTCTCAGTGAGCAGGCAATGAAAGCACCGAGTAATTTCTGTCAAATTATTTGTACGGACCAGTACTTACTACTTACTACTTGAGCTTACAAATAGCTACTTAAAATATTGCACAACATTTAAGAAATGTAAACAAGACAACACTATGTATTATCGATCGGCGTTGTATGATGAACCGCATACGTCATACGGCTATGAAGTCACCGGTCCGGGATGGCCCATCATTTCAAAATTGAAGTGTTACTTCACATTTTAGTGAGGATCACCTTGAACTTGAAGCTGAAGTATCCCTACCGTGCCTCAGCGGGAGCTTATTGGCATTGATCGGTGTGCAGGTTGATTTGTCAATCACGACGATTGTCTTCCTTGTGATAGTACAACTCGAGTCGGTTGTTCGCTACACCTTTGCAGCCATCGGATATCAGACCCGAAAAGCAGTGTGACATTCAAGTTGTTACTTACTCTCATTCAGTCAACACTGAACAATATAATCAACTCCACGAGGCCCATAAGCAGCCGTAAGCCATGTTTCTTCGACCTGTTTTCAGGTTTCTGAAACTGCTGACTGGCCAGCAGGTTTCGGTGACTATGATATGATCAGTGCATACGAAACAAATACAGTGAGTCGTGCTGCCAGTGGACAGCCTTGCTCTCATAGCGAGCACGACTCAAAATAATGTTGGCGCATGATCACTTGAAGGCCAGTATTATTCGAGCAATTTACGCAAGTATTTGTTCCCTGCAAGCCGTCAGCTCATCTGATAGATTCCTTTAGGCATGGCCTGCACTGACCATAACTTTTAAGTAATTCCAGGGTAAATTCAAATTCTTACAGCAAGTGGAATGGAAGCACATCACTATGGGGTGCTATTCGCTTGACATTTGCAATTATGCTATGTTCCATGCAAGCCGTCAGGATCATTTGATACTCGTTCAGGAATGGACGGCAGCTAACTCGCCTGCACATCGGCCAGAATCCGGGCAAAGTTAGTATAAAAGGTCTCAGATATCTTCATAGGGTGCATCCTCATCTTCCTCGAAAGCCTTTCACTTCAAATCAACATCATGGGTTCCATAGTTCCATGGGATGGAGTATACCACATCCAGAATGTGGGCTATCCAGATCAAATGATGGGAACTTCAGATTTATGTTGGCGCATTGGACCCTTATTATGTTGCCGGCCGTCACGAGGATTCGTATGATCCTTGTATCGAGGTAAGTTCTTTATATCGCATTGCACTACCGTCCAGTTCTCATGACCTCTGCAGTGGAAAGTTAAAGCCACCAAGGTAGGCCAAGACCTATACAGCAAGATAGTTATCCAGTCCGACTCCCGGGGCACGTCCAACTACATCGCTGCTAACGTCAGTTTGACTTTGCCCTTATTTTGAAGTTCGATACTAACTTCGCGGAAGTCTGACAGCAGAGTGGTTTACAGTTCCGAACCCTATGAATGGGATGTACCGTACCGCGAGGTTGGCAGATGGGTGTGAGTATGGCATGTGTCATGCGTCTTCATGGAGTAACCCGGCTCTTCTTTCAGTATCAAGGACCCTGCTTCAGGCTTGTTGTTATACTTGCCTAGTAGCGAGGATAGAGTACAGGTACAACACTTCATATTGAGCTGTTGAATAACACCTTATTTTGTCCCTGATTTAGGTTCAACTCATGGAGGATGGCGCTGGAGAAGCGTCATACTGGAGGTTCATTCCTTTCAGGCCCTCCTCAAATTAATTGGGTGCGATGCAAAGATAGTTGGTGCTGATATGGTTCCTGTTGGTGGTTAACATGTATGTTAGTGGCAGAATCCAAGCGCTCTTGGGTGAGCGGGCAATGAAAGGCAACGAGTGATTTCTACCAGGCGATTTGTTAGGACCGATGCTACTTGAGGCAAGGGTCAAGCTTTAAGTACGTTCGACTCCTAACACCAACATTTTAGGCAGAATAACAGAGATAGATCCAGTATTGCGTAGCATCGCTGACATGAGTACATTCTCACCCGTCGACCTGTCATCGATGTCATCTATGACACTGGGGTTTGGCGCTGCCGACTTGCAACTTGCTCCATTGCATTTCCCCCCTTATGGATGCTTTCCTTAAAGTCTGAATTAATACATGTGACATGGCACAGGTCTGTGCGTACTCCATTTGCTTCTTGCTCCCGTCTTCAAGTTAGCATCCATACTTTCTGTTTTTCCAGTATTATACGAGACACGAGTCCAACTGAGTCTAATCAGAATCCCAGTACCGATAAAGTGACATAAATACAAAAGATGTGCGTTGCAAGTTCTTGTGACACTTGTCCAGTGACAAGCCCAACGTCATGGATGACGATGCAACACACAGGTGATCCAGCCTCACTTAGCAACGAGAGCGGAATGACCATGCATCGCGTACGCTCAAACTTGGCAGTCACGAATGCAGAATGGGAGGAACTAGTGATAGCGGAGACACGATTGAAAAGCTACATGACCGGAAGTAAGAACAGGTTGAGGAATGTAGAGTTTGCCATGTGCAACAGAATCTGAGCAGATGAAAAGGCGCGTGGAAACAGTGCACAGCCCGAACGGAATGGTCATGTGCCATGTATGTTGAAACTCGGCCTCTGCACGGAGCATAGACTCAGCAGTCTCTGCGAGGGGGATAGTGCGTCGATTCAACAGGGAGGTTGAGATGTGTTGAGATGTTGAAGACTAGGTCCCGTGACAGGGAGAGACTCAGAGTCTAGACACAGCGGAGGAGTTTGCAATCGAATCATTCTGTATTATGGTGAGCATTTATTGTAAGGAAAAAATGCCCGTAATCACATACTGAAGGTGATTACATACGCTAAGTGGCCCTGGGCGGTTTTAGTAGCAAGCACTGCGAATGATGTTGGCGCATCGTGACAACTTATCAGTTGGAAGGCTGGTGCTATTTGCACGATTCATGCAAGTATCCTGCAAGCTGTCAGCTCACCTGATAGGTTCCTTCAGGGGTAGCTTGCCCCTGGCCAGAACTAAAATTTATGTAATTCCAGGGCGAGTTCAACAAGTTATAGCGGCCATTACCCAGAAGCAAGCGGAATGGAAGCATAACATCATATTGGTGTGCTATTCGCTCGACTTGCGCAATTATGTACTGTTCCATGCAAGCTGTCACATCTGTAGCTCCTTCAGGAATGGACTGCAGCTAACTCGCCTGTGCGTCGGCCAGAATGCGGACAAAGTACAGTATAAAAGGTCTCGGATTATCATCACAAGATGTATCCTCATCTTCCTCGAAAACCTTTCACTTTAGATCAATATCATGAGTTCCGTCGTTCCTTGGGATGGTACATACCGCATCCAGAACGTTGCCTATCCCGAGCAAAAGATAGGACTTCGTTATCACGATATCATTGTCGCCGGCCGTCACGAGGATACGGCTGATCCACGGATCGATGTGAGTTCTTTAACAGAAACCTCATCGCACTATCGCTTGGTTCTCACGGCTTTTGCAGTGGGAAATCAAAGCCATCAGTGTAGGCGACGACAGCAAGATAACCATCACGTCCGGTTCCCGCTTCATCGGTGCTGACGTCAGTTGTAGTTCGCCCTTGCTTTGAAGTTTAATACTAACTTTGCAAAAGTCTGAGAAAGTGGTCTACAATAACACACCTTATGAATGGGGTTTATCGTATCGCGATGTCGGCAGATGGGCGTGAGTACGGCATATGTTACGCATCTTCAGGGAGTAACCTGGCTTCTCTGTTCAGCATCCGGGACACTGCTTCGGGCTTGTTGTTGTACTTGCCCGATAATAAGAATGGAACAGAGGCACGATACTTCATTTTGTGCTTTGAATAACATCTTACTTTCTTCCTTGTGTAATTAGGTTCAGCTCACGAGGGATGGCGCGGGAGAAGTGTTATACTGGAGGTTTATTCCT
The DNA here is from genome assembly GCA_016800925.1 of Suillus spraguei. Taxonomy (NCBI): domain Eukaryota; kingdom Fungi; phylum Basidiomycota; class Agaricomycetes; order Boletales; family Suillaceae; genus Suillus; species Suillus spraguei. The sequence continues at coordinate 17,853 of JABCPU010000868.1, read as the reverse complement.
ATCAGGCCCCCTTCAAATTGATTGGGTACGATGCACTGAGATAGTTAGTGTTGATATGGTCTTTGTTGGTAGTCAACGTGTACGTTAGTGGTGGAATCCAAGCGCTCTGAAGTGAGCGGACAATGAAAGGCAATGAGCAATTTCTGCTGGGTAATTTGTTTGGACGAGTGCTACTTGAGGCAATGGTCAAACTTTCAAGCACGTTCGACTCTATCAACGTTTTAACCGGACCGGACAGGGATGGATGTGGCGCTCCGCAGCCTATGCTGGCATGAGTATACTTATCGTCACATGTACGACCGTCAATTGTGATCTATCATCGATGCCATCATTTGCGGGCATGATGTGGGGTGAGAATATAGCTATATCTTGTTCATGTCCATATTCTGTTTGGCGGGGGGAAGCTGCACATCGCCGCCGTGACGTACGTCCCGAAGCAAAAAGGACATCTGTCCCAGGGAGGATTCGAACTTCCGGCTTCGCAGATTGGAATGACCACAATGCGATGATTTAACCACTAATCGACAAGGACGCTGGTCAGTGACCACCATCGATGTATCAAGAGGACGAGAGCAACGAAAAGAGCAAGGGTCCTCGGGGTATTCATTCAAAAGCTTCCTATACGAGAGTCGTACTACGTGGCTCGTTCAGGGAACTCGGGCTTCAGCGATTCAAGCCGAAATTGCAATGTTGATAAGTCGCATTCAAGCGTGATGCGTCGAACAAAGATCGGTTACTTACATAATCTAAGTTGGTGGACATGGCCATTGACGGCGGTCGATGGTCCGAGATGGGCCTAGCGGCGGCTGCAGAAACTACAAAGTTTAGTATATGAAGAAGCATTTAAAGAAGGAATGACGCACTATATGATAGACGACCGTCGACGTCACAGATTTCCCATGATATTCTATGAATACATACAACGTCCCCGTATCTTGGGACTCGCTTACTTTGGAAGTTAGAGGATGACAAGAGGCTGTTGTATGGAACGATCATCATCCCCACGTATACGATATCATCGCACTTCCTTCCGTGGCTCTCTCTCTGTCGGAGCTTCAGGGCATTGTTGAGATATTTGCGCGAATGGTTGAAGATATCGCTAATGGCGCCAAATCAACCGGTGCAATGGTACTACCGTAAAATGATCATTACATAATACTGTCAATAAAAGGCCACAACAAAACATAACCGGAACATCCAGTTTGTGGAGCCTCACCAGAAATATTACTTTGACCACCCGCAATCTCCTTCAAAACCTCTGTTACAATGAGGAAAATGTCGTATGCGGCGACATTTGTCGTCGTTCTCATTATTCTTGTCATTGTAAGTTGTTCAAGCCCATCTCATGAATGGCACTCATCCAGGGGTTTCCAGAATACATTATCTGCACGTCTGCCGGACTGGTTCGCTTAGAGAACATTTTAACCACCAAATGCCCCCTGACATTATATTTGAAGGCTCATTGCAAAATATGACGTCGCTAATGCTCAGGTTACCGTTCGCTATGGGTTGATGAAACGATGCGAACGCTCCACCATTAGCTTTCCTGGCCCAGGCAAAGGCGGACGTCTGGAATACACCGAATACGAATGCCGTAAATTCCCCTCCCCTGTACAGGACAAATGTGATAGCGACAACCGCGTGTTTTGCGCTCTCTGGACTTCTGCTCAATACTTCACCGAGCTTGGCATCGGTTTTGCAGGAATGGGTCTGGTTGCTTTGCTTATTGGCGCGAGCACGCACTCCAGAAGGAGAAGGGTCTGGAGAGCTGTTGCAGGGCTCGTCATATTGCACGGTCAGTCTCTATGAAACACATGATATTATGAGGCTTCATGCATTCCGCAGCTGTGTTCCAACTTGTCACGTTTATCCTCGTTACGGAGCTCTACCGCAAAGACCGTTTCCCGGTCTTCGAGCATGCTAAGCCTGGTTAGTTTTTGTGGTACCTTGTTGTCTTGTCGGCTCTAAATGTTCTTCGAAGGTGTTGGCTACGTCTTGAACGCTGTTTCTTGGGTTTTAGGTTTTGTCGTTGGGGCCGCTGTCATCGTGACAGGTTTGGCTGCGGATCGTGGCCAGAAGTGGGCTGCTGGTAATAGATCATATACACCCATTTTGGGTCATCGTTACAGAACATACACTCCCATTCGAGGTTATGGTACAAGCGCATAATTCGTTTCTTCCTTTCCACAAACACACGACAAGCACATGTGGGTGGCTCATTTCAGTTTACTTGTACTATATTTGGATACCTTTGCACCTACACCTTGTAAATATGTTAATTGAAGTCGCCCCTCTTGTTCATAAAGGCGTGAATCAAATATCGTCTGTCCGAGGAAGATGATACTATGCAAAGCAAAGTGCAGATATAACATCTCATATACACCCTCTTCAGCTCTCCTCTGGATAATCTACCTGGTCATATAACCTCAACGTCTCATTCCAGTCCCTCTTCCGCCTCCTTCTGACAGAGAAGTACTTAGCTCCACTGTCCCATGTGCTTCTTACGCGACCCTTTTGTTTGCCCCCATGCTCGACAAAGAACTTCTCAGGATCATCCGGTAATCCCAAAGTCACCACAGCCACGTTCATCAATCTCGAGTGCAGATCCCGTCTTGTCATTCGTATCTCGTTCAGGGTCTCCTTGCCGACACATAGCAGCTTCGCCAGTGCCATAAACGCGCGAAAAGCCGATACGGCATCTTCCATCCACCTCAGTGTCATCCACATCATGGCAGGGACGAGAAATGTTGTGATCGTGGCGGAAGGAAGCGTAAATAGAACACAGGCAGCCCAGACGGACAGACCTGAAAAAAGCCCGTAGACAAGTTTATATTGCGCAATTTCGTCAAAGGTGTCCCAGACTGGCCCAGTTTTCTTGAAATTTCGAACGGCGATGTATGTAGTAATGAATACGGGGGTCCAAAGCACCAGGCCTGGGAGAGAGATGGTGAAGAGACATATGAACCACGTCAGTCGAATAACCATTCGCATAGCAATCGTTTGCAAGGAGAGGGGACGCGCAATGCGATCATCTTTGATACCCCAGTGAGCAAGCCGGTCTTGATAATCCTTTTGACGGTAGTTAAGAAACCGGTACATCCATTAAAAAGTTGTATTACCTTGAGGTCATGACGCAGTTGGTTGAGTTCATCGTCCTCCTTGGTGAAGTCGACAGACTGGTATTCAGCAGTACGTTTGCTCTTTTGAGTGTCATCGGAAGCTTTGAACGCCTCGACAAATGTTCTGGTGATTCGTACATAATCTCCTAGGCTCATAAGAGTCCCAAGGGGTGCATATATGCGTGTCGCCATCTTTGCGGATCTTATGAATTCCCAAGATGGCGAGTCAATCGTCCGGGAACTAATTTGTTGATGCATCCGTTCAGTCAGAGCCCGGATTTCGTCGTACTGTACGGGAGCGAGGAGCTCTGGGTTGTCCTGAGCCACAGGAAACTAAGTAAAATGCTCTATATATATATGCACGCACCTTAGGACTGAACGTCATTGGGGGGTTGAATGTCACCAGAACATCCGACCTGAAATGTTGTCGATGCCTGTAATTTCACGCAGTCAGCAACTGGGTAGAAATATAAGGGTAGTTCATTACATGTAAGTGACTGAGCATGTTAGAATGGATATGGAAAAGTTGGGGTTATCTCGGTTACGACTCAGAACATCCGAAACAAGACGAGCCACTAAACGATACGTGAAGTAAACATTAGCAGATACTAATCAGTCGACAAACCTCCTGTCTTAAGAGGGGCAATAGTGGGGTGATAGCGACTCCCCCCCTCCGGAAATACACAAACTGCATCTCCAAGTTCGAGCGCCTGTTAGATTTAATTGGACTTTCAGATAACCTAGGTATACGATCGGCACGTCTTACATCCATTAGCTTATTCATGGCTTGATTGTTATCAACCTCATCGTTATTGTAGTCTTTGCGCCGCTTGATAGGCACAGTGCCTGCGGACTCAATAAGCCAACTAGTAAATGTCCGTTGCCCGAATTGCGTGGATTTTGCTGTGAGTCGCAGCATATTACGTGTCTGCACAGCAATAAGTCAAGTGATGTCAGGTTCATGGTCACGTTGCTCACCTTGGACGGCATAGAGGTAACCAAAAGACTGACGTGCACAGACTGTGAGGTTAGTTCGCTTCGCTTAGGCAGATACGCGCTTACAGTGCATCCGTCAGAGAATTGGGATGGTTGGCGCAGACAATACTGAGGCGCGAAACCATTTAGCTGCTGGAGGATAACCTAACTGGGGACGGACCATGGTTCCCCGGTCTTCGGTATAAGATCAGCATTCTCGACGACAATGGTCCCATAGAATATCTTCAGCACAAACTTGAAGAGCAACCTAATACCAATGTCAATTTTTGTCGACCTTGGTACGTCGCTGACCTCACCGAACTAAAATGTAAGACCAGGGCGTGGTGGAACCTTGGGCATACTTATACGAGTCTCGTCGTGAAGGTCGTGTACATGAACTGTTGTCACAGCGTCATGGGGAAAGAAAACTTGAACTGCCGGTTTATTCACGTCTTGGGTATTATGTAATCAATTTTTTGATCAATGATGCCGCATGTCTGTAAGGTGCTGTTTGGACAGCGACTCCGGGTTCAAAATTCCCGGTTCAAAGCTGCACGTGATGCACGTGATGAGAACATGTATGTTCGATAAGAGATCATCGATAATCAGTACTGGGACAATATATAGCATTGAATCTGGTATAGATAATTACAGTTGCTGCACCCTCATGGACCTTGAAGCGCAAATAAAAAACGACATGCGTCGACGACGCCAAGCCATAATTATAATAACAATCGCAGTCACTCAAATCGCACATCTGTACAACCTATTATTCTTATCACGCCGAGAACAAATCCCATATCACACGTCTATCCTTACTGGAAAAGCATGGGTATATGAACTCATTAGTGGCCACCCAGACCAGATAAAGCACAATTTTGGCGTCGACCTTCATATTTTTGAGGAGTTGTTGAGGGTCCTTCAGTGCCATGGTTTTGTTCAGTCCCGCAATGGTGTCACTGTTGAAGAGCAGCTCAGCATTTTCTTGTACACGTGTGTTACTGGACTCTCATCTCGCCATGTTGGAGAGCGATTCCAGCATGCTCCAGACACAATTACAAGGTGAGTACATCATCAATTTGAGACTAATAGTAGGGTGATCATTTTAACAGATATTTCAAACACATGCTCATCTTCTTTTCATCCCATCCCTTCTACACTTCAAATGTCCAGTTCACAAATTCAAACACTCCCATTTCTGCCGCTATCTGTGACGACCCACATTTCAGATTTTTTGACCAATGCATTGGCACCGTTGATGGTACTCACATTTGTGTTTTTGCACCGCTTGAAGAGCATGTTGTCCTGCACAACTGAAAGGGATTTCTATCCCAGAATTGTCTGTTTATATGCGACTTTGACTTTTATTTCACATACTCACTTACAGGCTGGGATGGCTCAGCTGCTGATGCGGCCCTTTGGAATGATGCCCGAACTCATGACCTGCGCATGCCCACACAAAAATATATTCTTGCCGATGCAGGCTTTGGTGGATGTGATGCACTGCTTGTACCTTACTGAGGCATCCATTATCATTTGAAGGAATGGTGCCAAGCACACCTTGCATAAGTTCATTTAATTCTATTGTAGGCCTCAAAATCCTAAAGAACTGTTCAATTTGCGACATGCAGCACTGCGCAATGTCCTCAAATGAATCTTTGGTGTCTTGAAGTGACAATGGCGAATTTTAGTGACCACACCAGAGTACAGTATGCACGTCCAGACACAAATACCAGCAGCACTATGTGCTATCCATAACTTCATGTGCAGGTATAATCCTGACATCTTTGATATCGCCCTCGACCATGAGTACAACCTTGCGGAGGATGATAGTGTAGGGTATGGGGAACTTTCTGAGGGACCGGCAGATAATCCTGAGAGGAGACAAGCAGATGCTCATTGGGAGGCGATTGCAGAGGCAATGTGGGCTGACTATCTTGAGGAGTGTGAACAAAGGGGGCTCCCATTACCTTAGTCTCAAGTTTTTTACATGTACAATATTCTTCATTCAAATAAAGTCTGGTGGGCTCTTTGAGCACTCTCCAGATCCAGGCCCTGGATGTCAAGCTTGGGTGAGGGTGAGCACTCTCCAGAGAGGATGAGCACTCTCCAGATCCAGGCCCTGAATGTCAAGCCTGGGTGAGGATGAGCACTCTCCAGAGAGGATGAGCACTCTCTGTTACGAACTGGGGTGGCGTCACCAGCGACAGTGAAAAGACACAGACGGTCGACTGGGAGTTCTTACAATGTCCAGAAGAGGACAAGGTGAAAGTACAAGGAACGCGTTCCGAGTACGATCAAGGGTTCAGCCTCAAAGACAAGTCTAAGAGGTATCTGCGAGAATAGAGACTAAGGCTAAGGAGTGCTTAGACTTAGAGACGATTCAAGACGACTTAGGTTGGAGACCTAAGCGAAGGAGATTCCAGGTAAAACCCAGTAAGATTAAAGTAAAGAATCTACTACAAGTACATCGTGCTTAAATAGGCCAATATGTGCGCACGGACCAAGGAAGTGTGAGAACGTAAGTGCGTATCCAAAGGAGGAAGGCAACTATAGTACAGATGCGTTGAGCATATGAGTCTGAGTCATGTTATGTAATATACACGGTAAGTGAGGTAAGAAATGAATAGGGGCATGTACGATTGTAACATTACCCCCGTATTATACTGAAAGTCACCGACTTTCAATCACTTTGGTTCACATAGTAGATGGGATCGTCACTCCATTCGTATCTTCATCAGCAAAGGATCCACTCATCATGTACTTAGCTTCCTCCAAACCAGCGCGTCGTTTAGAGTCCCTTCTTTTCTCTGCACGAATACGTTCATCGTCAAGCTGCTTTCCCCAAGCACGAAGTGCGTCATAGAATCCTTCATCTTTCCAAGTTAACTCGAAGGGAGGAGGCCCAACTCGGTTAGGGCAGTAGAGGGACAGATGAGTCGGTGACCAATATCTGCAAACCTTGCACTGATATTCCGCACAATTCTTTTGGCGATGTCCTAGCAAGCCACAGATTCGGCATTTCATGTTCTCATCAGGGTTAGAATGGACTTTGCGTAAGGGGACGGAGAAATGATGGGCGTAGGACTGGTGGATCTGGCGCGTTTCTTTCCCTTCTTCTTCGTCATACGTTTTAAGGCAAGGGTGTTCTGCCGTTAAGTTGTGCCTGTTGAGCGGAGGACAATGTGTATGCTGATTCAGGAAGATCCGGGGTGACTGCACGCTCAGCAGCTGCAAGAAGTTCGGTGGAGAAGAGGAAGAAGTATGCCGAAGTCTTTTACTAAGACCGGTGAAACGGGATCCATAGGACCGAATGACGATGGGATAGACATAGGAGGGTGTATATGAAGGTCGCGGAGTCGAGGACCTAATGTTACCAGTTCAGTGGTAGAGATTCCTAATAGTTTTGCGGCTTCGACCTGTTCTTCTGTGCATGGTTCATACAGCCATGCGGGATGGTCATGAGAGACGGTAATGGGAGGTGGTGAGGTTGGTCGTTGAATTGGGGATGGGGTTCGTGGAGAGGCAAGGTTACTTTGCGTCTGCTGTAGATCGGTAATAGTTTCTTCCACTAAGTTTCTGGCTGCTCTTGTTTCAGCGACTGACTGTTGATGGTTTCGACGACTTGGTTTGTAAGTTGTCCGATCTCTTGGACAGCAGTGTATAAGCCAGTAAAGGCGTCAAGACTAGTATAAGCGCGTGAAGAAGAGGGTGCTGGGATAGGAAGTGGCGTATCTTCCTGCGGAGAGGGAGGTCGAGCAACACCTGCTCGACGCTCGGCAATGATGTGAATAGCTTCTTCAACATCATTCTTAAAGGAATCGGGAAGAAGCAACATAGCGTAAGCACGAATGCGTTTTTGAAGATGAAGGAAGCGGTGACGGAGAGTAATTTCCGTTGTTTCTTTGGCAGTGGCTTCAATGAGGGCTGCAGTACGAATGATGTTGACGATGAGGAGAGCAGGGAAGGCGCCTCTTTCAGTAAGGATTCTTTCGATTTCGAGGGCATGTCCCTCGCAGAGAATGGCGGCTTCGACGTAAGAGGAGTTATCGATTTCAGCGGTAAGGGTTCCGTATCGTTCAGTTTCAGAGTCGGAGTCATTGGTGGCAGCGACGACGGGTGTAATGTAAGCAGTGGGGAAAGACATTTCAATGTTTGGTTGGTAGCTGATCAAGTGCTAATGCGGTTGATTGACTGAAAGATAATCAGAGGGCGTGTTGCTTCTTATAAGCATTCAAGATTCGAGCGGAGTTCTTCAAGTTCTTTTCTGGGAGCCATTCGTTATCTCCCGATGGATATCCTTTCCAGGAAACGAGATAACGTCGGCGATTGCCGGTTCCTTTGTGGGAAAGAATTGCTTCAATTTCATATTCTTCTTCTTCTTCGATGATATCAGGTGGGGGTTCAGGGAAGTTCGGTCCGTGTACGTCTGTTTCGCTATAGGATGATAAGACAGAAGCATGGAACGTAGGGTGAATCTTCCATTGCGGAGGAAGCTTGAGTGTGAACGTGATGGGTGATAAGACATCGATGATCGGGAAAGGTCCGTATCGTTTCGGTGCCAGTTTCCTTGATGGGAGTTTAAGTCTAAGATTAGCGCGGATAGCCAAACCTTATCTCCGATCTTCCATGGGATGTACTTATCTCCTCGGGATCGTTCGGCCATTGTCTGCATAGCAATGTTGTGACAGGCGATTGCTTCTTCTCTTATCTTCTGCAGAGATCGTACTCGATCTTCTGCTGCGGGGACGGATGAATCAGGGATCAGATGGGGATAGCGCGTGGTTCATATCCCATCATCAAATAGAAGGGTGATGCATTCCTTGCATCGTGTTTTCGGTGGTTGTGGACGAATTCGGCGATTGGTAAGTGTTCTACCCAATCTTCAGGGTTGTTGCGACAATAAATGCGTAGATATGTCTCAAGTTCTTGATTGAGCCTTTCCGTTTGACCATCAGTCTGCGGGTGGTAAGCCGTGGATGGAGCGATGACGTAGTCGAGAAGTCGGGCAAGTTCCTTTGAGAAGCGAGATAGGAATTGTGGTCCTCGATCCGAGATAACTTTGTCATGGAGTCCAAATCGTCGGTACACATGTTTTAAAAATAGCTTGGCCACACCTTCTGACGTGATAGTTTTCAAACAAGGGATAATAATTACCCCCTTCGTAAGGCCATGGTCTACCACGACCATGATACTGTCAAAGCCTCCAGAGACAGGGAGTCAGTGATAAGGTCGACAGAGACTGGGAGAACGGGCGAACAGCCGACGAAGGAATGGGCGTGAGCGGGGTCGAACGGGATGAGTATCCGCTTTCATTTGCTGACAAAGGGCGCAACCCTCAACGTATTTCCGAAATAAGAGCCCATTGCAGGCCACCAGGCTTCTCGTTTTACGAGTTCTTCAGTTTTGAATCTACCGGGGTGTCCCGCGGTAGGATGATCATGATACCTTTTCAGGATATCGGAGCGATGCGCCGGTGGAATATAAGCGCGATTCTTAAAATAGAGGACGTTCTCCCAATCTTCCAATCGGAGAGTGCCGACTTCATAGGGGGAAGGCATACGCCATCGAGGGCATCGGACGCCGTTTTGAAAACAGGGTCGTCGAGGGGGTCAGAGGATGATAGCACATCCTTCAAGTCAGTGTCAATAAGACGAACGAATAGAGCGTCAGGGAGGAGGTCTGGTCCTCGTTATCGTCTTTGCCAGAGTCATAATCAGGCCGGCGGGATAGTGCATCAGGTACTGCTAATTTAGTACCTGCAACGTGATGCAGTTCGATGTCGTAAATAGACAAAATCAATTGCCAACGTGCTTGGCGACGGGTGAGCTTCTGTGCACTTCTAAAGTACAGAAGGTTCTTATGGTCGGTGAATACTAGGACGGGGTGCGGGTTTCCTTCGAGTAATGACGCCATTCGTTCAATGCCCGATCACGGCAAGGAGTTCCCGATCAAAGATCTGATAATTGCGTTCCGCGGGTTCAAGACTGTGAAGATATGCACATGGGTGATAAACACCATTTTCATCAGTCTGTAAGAGAACTCCACCAGTTGCTACAAGTGAAGCGTCGGTAGCAATAGCAAATTGTCGGGAGGGATCAGGATTACGGAGTACCGGTTGGGAAGTGAAGCGTCGTTTCAATTCTTCAAAGGTGTCCATACATTCGGTTGACCATTCAAAGGCCTTATCTTTCTTTGTCAAATCGATAAGGGGTCTGGCGATGTCAGAATAGTGGGAAATGAACGTGCGGTAGAAGTTGCAAAAACCGAGGAATGACCGAACATCTTTTACAGATTTCGGGATTGGCCATTCGGAGATTCCCTTGGTTTTGGCGGTGTCCATAGCAATTTGTCCGGGGCGAATTATCATTCCGAGGTATTCCACTTCTTCTGCATCGAAGGTGCATTTCTCCGGTTTCAAGAACAGGTGTTCTTTTGTATTTTCATCAAGACTCGTCTGGTCCGTTCACGGTGTTCTGCCATTGTGTAGAGAAAATCAAGATATCATCCATATAGATAACCATCCATCCTTCGTTGATTTCTTGTTGAAAGGTGCGATTCATGTATGCTTGAAAAGTTGCTGGGGAATTGCAAAGGCCGAAGAACATGACGTTCGGTTCAAAGAGGCCAAATTCCGTGGTAAAAGCAGCTTTCCACCTATCGTCAGGATGGATGCGAATGTTGTTATAACCGGACCGGATATCCATTTTCGTAAAGAAGTGCGCATTGTGGAGACGTGCGACAAGGGAAATAGGAAGTGGGAGTGGGTATGCGTTCTTGACTGTCCAATCATTGATGTAGCGATAATCTTGACAGGGGCGCAGTTCTCCACTCTTCTTTCCTACAAAGAAGAAGCCACTAGCTTGAGGTGACTTCGATTCTGAGATAAAACCTTTCGCAACGTTTTCATCGATAAACGTTTTGACAGCAGCGCGTTCTTTTTCCGATAACGGGTAGACCTTAGATGTTCGAGGGATAAAACCGGGTTTGGTATCGATCCGATGATCAATACCAGGGCGTTCGGGGGGTAGTTTATTCAGCCCGTCTTTAGCAAAGACGTCTGCGAAGTCGTGCAAATAATCTGGGACCAATTCTTCGAAGGATTTCTTTTTCTTTTCCTTCTCGTCCGTGGCGAATTCCTGAGCTTTGTTACTATATTTCGGAGGGGAAGGGGAGCTGTGGAGTATGAAGAGGATTGCTCGAGTCGAGAAGTTCCATCTCGTGTCAAGGGTGTATCCATGGATACTTCTTCTATAATCCTCATCTAATTCCATCGGTATCGTACTCCACAAGGAATTCACCATCTCCTAGTTCGTAAGAGGAGATTTCACGTACTTCTGGCGCATGCCAGACATCATTCATAGTGTCGAATTGGTCATCATCCTCAGTTGGGATCAACGAGGGCACAGGTTCGTCTTCAGTGGGTATTTCTTCAATTGAAGCTGAAAGGGTTTTCGGGGGAACAAGAACTTGGATAACTTTGGTACGTTGGTGCTTCGTCCTAAGAGTTCTTCTTCTGGTTTCCTCTTTCCTTGCTTCTGTTCTTCTATTGGCCGTTGCTCAATAGGTTCTTGTCCGATCCGATGTTCGGGTTCGGATTCGTTCTTGCGCTTTTCCGCGCGGGGAATTGGCGATACTGCTCGTGGCAATTGTACACGAGGGGTGGGTTCTGCAGTACGTGGCATTCGTACTTCTGGCTCCGGGTTTCAGGAGTATCAACAGGGAGAGTGATAGAGGGTTTCGGAAGACGGGAATGTTGCCATTTGGCATGGTGGTTGAAAAGTCGGGGCAACCCATTCTTTTTTCGATCTTCTCCATATCGATTTCGATCTCATCTGATTTCTCTGTCTGTGAAAGGACAAGTGTTTCAGCAGCCCAATCTATAATTGGGTTCATTGCTCGTAACCAAGGAATTCCAAGGAGGATTTGGTCTCTCCTTCCTAGTTTGGTGATATTGAACTTTCCGTACATGGTTCGATCGTCAATCTTGACCACTAGGAGGCAGTAATGCGTGATTGGTCCTCCTTTTATGAGGGTTCCATCTGCCGTTGTAACTCGGAATGGTTCCTTGAGTTTTCGTCGTGTGATTTGATGGAGTTTCACAAACTCTTCTGAGATGAATGTTCCTGCTGCTCCTGAATCGATAACAGCGGTGGTGTCGACGGATTTCAAGCGAGTACGCGAGTGGAGGGTGATAGGGACACGTAGTTCTTTTCTTTCACCTACAGCGCGTACAAGTCTTAGTAATACATTGGGAGAAACATACGTCGAGTCTTTGTTTCTCCACATCAAAAATCCTGCATAATCCGTCTTACGGTTTCTTCATCTTCTTCTTCCCCTTTAACTTCAGTTTGTCGGAGTGGGGTCTTCTTCTTTCTGTCAGGACAATTATGAATGCGGTGTCCTGTCTTTCTGCATCCGAACATTGCCCTTTCTTCATGCATTCGGATCTTTCCATGTCGGAGATTCGATCTACGACCATTGCGTTGGAATCACGGGTTGGAATATACCGTGCATTCCCATAGTTCTTCTTCTTCTGTTGTGGAACATGACGTGTCCTCATGGCGTTAAGCCGATGATGGGCATTGTCGATAGCAACGCATTGCAACACAACATCTCTGAATATTTCGGAGACATCTCCCGTATTGAAAAGCTTTGTAAGGATACCCCAGTTGAGACCATCTTGGAAGAACTGGATCTTCGTTGCGTTATCGGTGATATGAGCCTTGGCTGCAAGTGCCTCAAAGTCGGCAACATAGGTATGAAGATCTCCAGTTCCTTGTTTGAGGTCTCGAAGGCGTGTGAGAGCGGTCATTCTGGTATCCACTGGTTCGAATGCTTCTTTGAAGCTCTTCATAAAATCCACCATCGTCCCATAACCAACTTTTTGTCCCGAAGTGTCGGTAGATTGGGCGTGTTCAAGGAACTGTTCCTTCCATGACTTGGCATTCTTCTCGGTCATGAAGGATGTTATATAGATGATTTTATGCTTGTCGGTGGTGTAAAGCTTTTCATTGATGTCAAAGTGCAAGTTGCACAACTGGATAAACTCGCGAGAGTTATCGCGATCTCCATCAAATCCAATCGGTTGACCGATCTTGTATTCGAATTCTTTGGTCGACATGGTTGATGATTCTTCTGATGAGTTATACTTTCTCGGTGCCTACACGCGCTGTCTTGCTGTCCGTCAGGGCTTTCTTCTGTCAGAGGGCTTCTCTTGACAATCTGCTCAGCGTACGCGTACGCTAGTCTGCTGATCTAAGCGATCAGGGTTCAGGGTCGAAGACTGGATAGTCGACGATCAAGACGACTTTAATCTTTTGTTACGAACTGGGGTGGCGTCACCAGCGACAGTGAAAAGACACAGGCGGTCTGCTGGGAGTTCTTACAATGTTCAAAAGAGAACAAGGTGAAAGTACAAGGAACGCGTTCCAAGTACGATCAAGGGTTCAGCCTCAAAGACAAGTCTAAGAGGTATCCGCGAGAATAGAGACTAAGGCTAAGGAGTGCTTAGACTTAGAGACGATTCAAGACGACTTAGGTTGGAGACCTAAGCGAAGGAGATTCCAGGTAAAACCCAGTAAGATTAAAGTAGCGAATCTACTACAAGTACACTGTGCTTAAATAGGCCAATATGTGCGCACAGACCAAGAGAGACGTGGGAATGTAAGTGCGTATCCAAAGAAGGAAGGCAACTATAGTACAGATGCATTGAGCATATGAGTCAGAGTCACGTTGCGTAATATACAAGGTAAAGGAGATAGGAAATGAATAGGGGCACGTACGGTTGTAACAATATTGGGACGATGTGCCAGTGGAATATAGGCACAATTCTTAAAATAGAGGATGTTCTCCTCAATCTTCCAGTCGGAGAGTGCTGATTTCATAGGTGGGAGGCACATACCATCAAGGGCATCGGATGCTGTCTTGAAGACAGGGTCGTCGAGGGGGTCAGAGGATGATAACACATCTTTGAGGTCGGTATCAACAAGACGAACAAATAGAGTGTCAGGGAGGAGAGTCTGGTCCTCATTATCATCTTTACCAGAATCATAGTCGGGCCGGCGAGATAGTGCATCAGGTACTGCCAATTTGGTACCCGCAACGTGATGCAGTTCAATGTCGTAAATAGACAAAATTAGGTGCCAACGTGCTTGGCGATGGGTAAGCTTCTGTGCACTTCTAAAATACAGAAGGTTCCTGTGGTCGGTGAATACCAGGACGGGGTGTGGGTTTCCTTCAAGATAATGACGCCATTCATTCAATGCCCGGATTACAGCAAGGAGTTCCCAATCAAAGATCTGGTAATTGTGTTCTGCGGGGTTTAAAGACTGTGAGAGATATGCGCATGGGTGATAAACACCATTCTCATCGGTCTGCAAGAGAACTCTGCCAGTTGCTACAAGTGAAGCGTCGGTAGCAATGGCAAATTGTCGGGAAGGATTAAGGTTACGGAGTACCGGTTGAGATGTGAAGCGTCGTTTCAGTTCTTCGAAAGTGTCCATACATTGGGTTGACCAATTAAAGGTCTTATCTTTCTTTGTTAAGTCGATAAGAGGTCGGGCGATATCAGAATAATGGGAGATGAACGTGCGGTAGAAGTTGCAAAAACTGAGGAATGACCGGACATCTTTTACAGATTTCGGAATTGGCCATTCAGAGATTCCCTTGGTCTTGGCAGTATCCATAGCAACTTGTCCAGGGCGAATTATCATTCTGAGGTATTCCACTTCTTCTGCATCAAAGGTACATTTCTCCAGTTTCAAGAACAGATGTTCCTTTCATATCTTCATCAAAACCTGTCTTGTTCGTTCACAATGTTCTGTCATAGTTGTGGAGAAAATTAGGATATCATCCATGTAGATAACCATCCATCCTTCATTGATTTCTTGTTGAAAGGTACAATTTATGTATGCTTGGAAAGTTGCCGGGGAATTGCAAAGGCCAAAGAACATGACGTTTGGTTCAAAAAGGCCAAATTCCGTGATAAAAGCAGCTTTCCAGCGATCATCGGGATGGATGCGAATGTTATTGTAACTGGACTGAATATCCATTTTCATAAAGAACTGCGCATTGTGAAGGCATGCGACGAGGGAAATAGGAAGTGGGAGTGGGTAAGCATTCTTGACTGTCCAATCGTTGATGTAGCGATAATCTTGACAGGGGCGCAATTCTCCACTCTTCTTTCCCACAAAGAAGAAGCCACAAGCTTGGGGTGACTTCGATTCTGAGATGAAACCTTTCGCAATGTTTTCATTGATAAACGTTTTGACAGCAGTGCGTTCTTTTCCTGATAACGGGTAAACCTTAGATGTGCAAGGAATAAAACTGGGTTTAGTATTGATCCGATGATCAATACCAGGGCGTTCGGGAGGTAGTTTGTTTAATCCGTCTTTAGAAAAGACATCTGCAAAGTCATGCAAATAGTCCGGGACCAATTCTTCAAAAGATTTCTTTTCTTTTCTTTCTCATCTGTCGCGAATTCCTGAGCTTTATTGCTGTATTTCAGAGGAGGAAGGGAGATTGTGGAATAGTTGGGAAGTTGTTTGAGTCGGGAAGTTCCATCATGTGTGAGGGGTGTATCCATGGATACTTCTTCGATGATTCTCATGTTTACTCCATCGATGTCGTATTCCACAAGGAATTCTCCATCTCCGAGCTTGTAAGAGGAAATTTCACGTACTTCTGGTGCATGCCAGACATCTTGCATAGTGTTAAATTGGTCATCATCCTCTGTCGGGATCAACAAGGGTATGGGTTCTTCGTCATCGGGGATTTCTTCTATCGAAGCTGAAGGAGTAGTTTGAAGAATTTTCGGAGGGACATAGAACTTGGATAATTTCGGTACGTTTGTATCTCATCCTGGGATTTCTTCTTCCGCTTTCCTCTTCCCATACTTCTGTTCTTTTATTGGCCGTTGTTCAATAGGTTCTGGTCCGTTCCAATACTCGGGCTCGGATTCGTTTTTGCGCTTTTCTGCATGGGGAATTGGTGATACTGCTCGTGGCAGTTGTACACGGGGGGTAGGTTCTGTAGTACATGGCTGTTGTACTTCTGGTTCAGGATCCTTAGGAACAGGAAGAGTAACGAGGGATCGCGGAAGTTGGGAGTGTTGCCATTTTTTAGGGTGGCAATGGAAGGCTGGGGGCAATCCATTCTTCTTCCGATCAGTATCCATATCAATTTCAATTTCGTCTGATTTCATTGTTCGGGGGAGGACTAGTGTTTCAGCGGCCCAATCTATACTTGGGTTCATTGCGTGTAACCATGGATTCCCTAGAAGGATTTGATCTCTTCTTCCTAGTTTAGTGATATTGAATTTCCCATACAGGGTTCGTTCATCGATTTTGACCACTAGGAGACAGTAGTGTGTGATTGGTCCTCCTTTGATAAGAGTTCCATCTGCCATAGTAACTTGAAATGGTGTTTTGAGTTTTTGTCGTGTGATTTGATGGAGTTTTACAAACTCTTCGGAAACAAATGTTCCGGCTGCGCCCGAATCAATAACAGCGGTAGTGTCGACGGATTTCAAGCGAGTACTCGAGTGAAGGGTGATAGGGACACGAAGTTCTTTTCTTTCACCTACAGCGTGTACAAGTCTTAGTAATACATTGGGAGAACATACGTCGAATCTTTGTTTCTCCAAGTCAAAAATCCTCGACAATCCACCTCACAGTTTCTTCTCTTTCTTCTTCTTCTTTGACTTCGGCTTGTCGGAGTGGGGTCTTCTTCTTTCTGTCAGGACAGTTATGAATATGGTGTCCTGTTTTCTTGCATCCAAAGCATTGTCCCTTCTTCATGCATTCGGATCTCTCCATGTCAGAGATTTGATCTACGACCATTGCATTGGAATCATGATTAGGTGTGTAACGTGCATTTCCATAGTTCTTCTTCTTCTGTTGTGGAGCATGACATGTCCTCATGGCTTGAAGACGATGATGGGAATTGTTAATGGAAACACATTGCAGCACAATGTCTTGGAATACTTCTGAGACATCTCCTAGCGCGAAAAGCTTTGTAAGGATGCCCAAATTCAGGCCGTCTTGGAAGAATTGGATTTTTGTTGCGTTGTCACGTAGTGATTACCAATCGGCTGACGCCGGAAAGTACCGTTTCGATGCTTACCTCTACCACCATCAGCATCAATGCACTGCAAAGTCAGTCAGCACGGACCTCACCTCCTTTTCATCTCTAATTCTTCGTCGCTACTGACTCGTTCGACCCTTATTATTCTTCATCACCATCGCCCCATTCTCAGTTCGCTGTCTCCGAATCTGTCAAGTCCCACTATCCCGCTCTCGTCAATTTGTCAATACCATACCCTTTTATATCGCCACTCACTCAATCGTTTCGTATGCTCTTCCCTTTCAGTCTACTCTACCCTGTCAGGCGCGACGCCACTCCCTTCAGCGCCCGTCATCACATAAACGATTCGGCATAGCTATACCCGACCCTTAGTATTCGAAGTATAAAAGTAGCCCATGTACACTCACTACGACAGGCAATCATACCAGTCTCCCAGTCTCAGTCTCAGTCTCAGTCTCGCACTCGCTATCTTAAATTGTATCGCTATATCCATCGTTTATCGTCTCGCACTCATCTCGATCATTATCACATAACATTCGTTAACGCTAATCTATTTCTATAACGTTTCAGCATCACACTAGCGGTCTCCACACCCCTTTGAACTCGCAGCGAGAGCCACTTAGGTTCTTACATATTGGAGCCCCCGCGAGGGGTGTGTTCAGATCTCTTGACT
>JABCPU010000867.1:0-23119 GCA_016800925.1 Suillus spraguei | reverse complement strand
TTTGCTATAATTTTTTTTAATCTGAAGCATAGTTTGAGGCGAAAACCTAGTCAGGACTGGGGTTCATTTTGCGTGATTTTGCTATTTATTTGCTATTGGATTGTTGATTTTGCTTTATTTCGTTCAATCTGAAGCGTAGCTTTAGGCGAAAACCTTGTTCGGACTTGGCTTGATTTTGCATGATTTTTGCTATTTTTTTGCTATTGAATGGCGTGATTTCGCTTAATCTTGGGCGTTGGTTTAGGCGAAAACCTCGTTCAGACTTGGTTTCATTTTGCATGATTTTGCTTGACTTGTTGTCGTAGTCTCTTGTCATTGTATTGCTTGACTTGCTGTGGTATCGTATCGTAGCGTATCGTATTCCTTATCCTTGTCTTGACTATCGTATGGTATCGTAGTCTGTCGCGTTTCTTATCCTCGTCTTGACTATGGTATTCCTGGTCAAAACCTCGTTCAGACTTTGCTTGACTTTGCTTGATTTTTGTTTAATCCGAGGCGTAGCTTTAGGCGAAAACCTCGTTCAGACTGGGCTTGATTTTACTTGATTTTTGTTTAATCTGAAGCGTAGCTTTAGGCGAAAACCTCGTTCAGACTGGGCTTGACTTTGCTTGATTTTTGCTATTTTTTTGCTAATGAATTGTATGGTATTCCTTGACTATTGTATAGTACCGAGAACCGAGACACCGAGACACCGAGACAATACGTTTTTATCCTAAGCAACGAGAAAGCTAACTAAGCCTCTAACGGGCGGGGGGGTGGTTTTCTAACAGCTAAACCTAATGACTAACAACTTTAACGGCGGGCGGGCGGGGGGATCTAACTATATCTGACGTATGGCAAGCACTGTTATCCTTATCCTTGACTATCGTATCGTTATTGTATGCGATCGTATCGTATCGTATCGTATGTTATCGTATAGTATTGCCTTGTATTGTATGATATTGTAACGTATTGTAACGTATCACTATCGTATAGTATCGTATGCTATGATATGGTGGTCTGTCGTGTTTCTTATCCTTGACTTGACTATTGTATGGGATCGTGTTTCTTATCCTTGTCTTTTCCTATTTTTTGCTATCCGAGTCTTGACTATCGTGTCTGCGGTCATGCGTAGGCTGAGGCGAAAACCTTGTTCAGACTTTGCTTGACTTTGCTTGATTTTGCTTGATTTGAGGCGTAGCGTTAGGCGAAAACCTCGTCAGGACTGGGCTTGACTTTGCTTGATTTTTGCTATTGGATTGCTTGATTTTTGTTTAATCTGAAGCGTGGCTTTAGGCGAAAACCTCGTCAGGACTGGGTGTGATTTTGGGTATTTTTTTGCTATCGGAATGCTTGATTTTGCTTTTTTTTGTTTAATCTGAAGCGTGGCTTTAGGCGAAAACCTCGTCAGGACTGGGCTTGACTTTGCTTGATTTGTGCTATTTTTTTGCTATCGGAATGCTTTATTTTGTTTAATCTGAAGCATAGTTTGAGGCGAAAACCTAGTCAGGACTGGGGTTCATTTTGCGTGATTTTGCTATTTATTTGCTATTGGATTGTTGATTTTGCTTTATTTCGTTCAATCTGAAGCGTAGCTTTAGGCGAAAACCTTGTTCGGACTTGGCTTGATTTTGCATGATTTTTGCTATTTTTTTGCTATTGAATGGCGTGATTTCGCTTAATCTTGGGCGTTGGTTTAGGCGAAAACCTCGTTCAGACTTGGTTTCATTTTGCATGATTTTGCTTGACTTGTTGTCGTAGTCTCTTGTCATTGTATTGCTTGACTTGCTGTGGTATCGTATCGTAGCGTATCGTATTCCTTATCCTTGTCTTGACTATCGTATGGTATCGTAGTCTGTCGCGTTTCTTATCCTCGTCTTGACTATGGTATTCCTGGTCAAAACCTCGTTCAGACTTTGCTTGACTTTGCTTGATTTTTGTTTAATCCGAGGCGTAGCTTTAGGCGAAAACCTCGTTCAGACTGGGCTTGATTTTACTTGATTTTTGTTTAATCTGAAGCGTAGCTTTAGGCGAAAACCTCGTTCAGACTGGGCTTGACTTTGCTTGATTTTTGCTATTTTTTTGCTAATGAATTGTATGGTATTCCTTGACTATTGTATAGTACCGAGAACCGAGACACCGAGACACCGAGACAATACGTTTTTATCCTAAGCAACGAGAAAGCTAACTAAGCCTCTAACGGGCGGGGGGGTGGTTTTCTAACAGCTAAACCTAATGACTAACAACTTTAACGGCGGGCGGGCGGGGGGATCTAACTATATCTGACGTATGGCAAGCACTGTTATCCTTATCCTTGACTATCGTATCGTTATTGTATGCGATCGTATCGTATCGTATCGTATGTTATCGTATAGTATTGCCTTGTATTGTATGATATTGTAACGTATTGTAACGTATCACTATCGTATAGTATCGTATGCTATGATATGGTGGTCTGTCGTGTTTCTTATCCTTGACTTGACTATTGTATGGGATCGTGTTTCTTATCCTTGTCTTTTCCTATTTTTTGCTATCCGAGTCTTGACTATCGTGTCTGCGGTCATGCGTAGGCTGAGGCGAAAACCTTGTTCAGACTTTGCTTGACTTTGCTTGATTTTGCTTGATTTGAGGCGTAGCGTTAGGCGAAAACCTCGTCAGGACTGGGCTTGACTTTGCTTGATTTTTGCTATTGGATTGCTTGATTTTTGTTTAATCTGAAGCGTGGCTTTAGGCGAAAACCTCGTCAGGACTGGGTGTGATTTTGGGTATTTTTTTGCTATCGGAATGCTTGATTTTGCTTTTTTTTGTTTAATCTGAAGCGTGGCTTTAGGCGAAAACCTCGTCAGGACTGGGCTTGACTTTGCTTGATTTGTGCTATTTTTTTGCTATCGGAATGCTTTATTTTGTTTAATCTGAAGCATAGTTTGAGGCGAAAACCTAGTCAGGACTGGGGTTCATTTTGCGTGATTTTGCTATTTATTTGCTATTGGATTGTTGATTTTGCTTTATTTCGTTCAATCTGAAGCGTAGCTTTAGGCGAAAACCTTGTTCGGACTTGGCTTGATTTTGCATGATTTTTGCTATTTTTTTGCTATTGAATGGCGTGATTTCGCTTAATCTTGGGCGTTGGTTTAGGCGAAAACCTCGTTCAGACTTGGTTTCATTTTGCATGATTTTGCTTGACTTGTTGTCGTAGTCTCTTGTCATTGTATTGCTTGACTTGCTGTGGTATCGTATCGTAGCGTATCGTATTCCTTATCCTTGTCTTGACTATCGTATGGTATCGTAGTCTGTCGCGTTTCTTATCCTCGTCTTGACTATGGTATTCCTGGTCAAAACCTCGTTCAGACTTTGCTTGACTTTGCTTGATTTTTGTTTAATCCGAGGCGTAGCTTTAGGCGAAAACCTCGTTCAGACTGGGCTTGATTTTACTTGATTTTTGTTTAATCTGAAGCGTAGCTTTAGGCGAAAACCTCGTTCAGACTGGGCTTGACTTTGCTTGATTTTTGCTATTTTTTTGCTAATGAATTGTATGGTATTCCTTGACTATTGTATAGTACCGAGAACCGAGACACCGAGACACCGAGACAATACGTTTTTATCCTAAGCAACGAGAAAGCTAACTAAGCCTCTAACGGGCGGGGGGGTGGTTTTCTAACAGCTAAACCTAATGACTAACAACTTTAACGGCGGGCGGGCGGGGGGATCTAACTATATCTGACGTATGGCAAGCACTGTTATCCTTATCCTTGACTATCGTATCGTTATTGTATGCGATCGTATCGTATCGTATCGTATGTTATCGTATAGTATTGCCTTGTATTGTATGATATTGTAACGTATTGTAACGTATCACTATCGTATAGTATCGTATGCTATGATATGGTGGTCTGTCGTGTTTCTTATCCTTGACTTGACTATTGTATGGGATCGTGTTTCTTATCCTTGTCTTTTCCTATTTTTTGCTATCCGAGTCTTGACTATCGTGTCTGCGGTCATGCGTAGGCTGAGGCGAAAACCTTGTTCAGACTTTGCTTGACTTTGCTTGATTTTGCTTGATTTGAGGCGTAGCGTTAGGCGAAAACCTCGTCAGGACTGGGCTTGACTTTGCTTGATTTTTGCTATTGGATTGCTTGATTTTTGTTTAATCTGAAGCGTGGCTTTAGGCGAAAACCTCGTCAGGACTGGGTGTGATTTTGGGTATTTTTTTGCTATCGGAATGCTTGATTTTGCTTTTTTTTGTTTAATCTGAAGCGTGGCTTTAGGCGAAAACCTCGTCAGGACTGGGCTTGACTTTGCTTGATTTGTGCTATTTTTTTGCTATCGGAATGCTTTATTTTGTTTAATCTGAAGCATAGTTTGAGGCGAAAACCTAGTCAGGACTGGGGTTCATTTTGCGTGATTTTGCTATTTATTTGCTATTGGATTGTTGATTTTGCTTTATTTCGTTCAATCTGAAGCGTAGCTTTAGGCGAAAACCTTGTTCGGACTTGGCTTGATTTTGCATGATTTTTGCTATTTTTTTGCTATTGAATGGCGTGATTTCGCTTAATCTTGGGCGTTGGTTTAGGCGAAAACCTCGTTCAGACTTGGTTTCATTTTGCATGATTTTGCTTGACTTGTTGTCGTAGTCTCTTGTCATTGTATTGCTTGACTTGCTGTGGTATCGTATCGTAGCGTATCGTATTCCTTATCCTTGTCTTGACTATCGTATGGTATCGTAGTCTGTCGCGTTTCTTATCCTCGTCTTGACTATGGTATTCCTGGTCAAAACCTCGTTCAGACTTTGCTTGACTTTGCTTGATTTTTGTTTAATCCGAGGCGTAGCTTTAGGCGAAAACCTCGTTCAGACTGGGCTTGATTTTACTTGATTTTTGTTTAATCTGAAGCGTAGCTTTAGGCGAAAACCTCGTTCAGACTGGGCTTGACTTTGCTTGATTTTTGCTATTTTTTTGCTAATGAATTGTATGGTATTCCTTGACTATTGTATAGTACCGAGAACCGAGACACCGAGACACCGAGACAATACGTTTTTATCCTAAGCAACGAGAAAGCTAACTAAGCCTCTAACGGGCGGGGGGGTGGTTTTCTAACAGCTAAACCTAATGACTAACAACTTTAACGGCGGGCGGGCGGGGGGATCTAACTATATCTGACGTATGGCAAGCACTGTTATCCTTATCCTTGACTATCGTATCGTTATTGTATGCGATCGTATCGTATCGTATCGTATGTTATCGTATAGTATTGCCTTGTATTGTATGATATTGTAACGTATTGTAACGTATCACTATCGTATAGTATCGTATGCTATGATATGGTGGTCTGTCGTGTTTCTTATCCTTGACTTGACTATTGTATGGGATCGTGTTTCTTATCCTTGTCTTTTCCTATTTTTTGCTATCCGAGTCTTGACTATCGTGTCTGCGGTCATGCGTAGGCTGAGGCGAAAACCTTGTTCAGACTTTGCTTGACTTTGCTTGATTTTGCTTGATTTGAGGCGTAGCGTTAGGCGAAAACCTCGTCAGGACTGGGCTTGACTTTGCTTGATTTTTGCTATTGGATTGCTTGATTTTTGTTTAATCTGAAGCGTGGCTTTAGGCGAAAACCTCGTCAGGACTGGGTGTGATTTTGGGTATTTTTTTGCTATCGGAATGCTTGATTTTGCTTTTTTTTGTTTAATCTGAAGCGTGGCTTTAGGCGAAAACCTCGTCAGGACTGGGCTTGACTTTGCTTGATTTGTGCTATTTTTTTGCTATCGGAATGCTTTATTTTGTTTAATCTGAAGCATAGTTTGAGGCGAAAACCTAGTCAGGACTGGGGTTCATTTTGCGTGATTTTGCTATTTATTTGCTATTGGATTGTTGATTTTGCTTTATTTCGTTCAATCTGAAGCGTAGCTTTAGGCGAAAACCTTGTTCGGACTTGGCTTGATTTTGCATGATTTTTGCTATTTTTTTGCTATTGAATGGCGTGATTTCGCTTAATCTTGGGCGTTGGTTTAGGCGAAAACCTCGTTCAGACTTGGTTTCATTTTGCATGATTTTGCTTGACTTGTTGTCGTAGTCTCTTGTCATTGTATTGCTTGACTTGCTGTGGTATCGTATCGTAGCGTATCGTATTCCTTATCCTTGTCTTGACTATCGTATGGTATCGTAGTCTGTCGCGTTTCTTATCCTCGTCTTGACTATGGTATTCCTGGTCAAAACCTCGTTCAGACTTTGCTTGACTTTGCTTGATTTTTGTTTAATCCGAGGCGTAGCTTTAGGCGAAAACCTCGTTCAGACTGGGCTTGATTTTACTTGATTTTTGTTTAATCTGAAGCGTAGCTTTAGGCGAAAACCTCGTTCAGACTGGGCTTGACTTTGCTTGATTTTTGCTATTTTTTTGCTAATGAATTGTATGGTATTCCTTGACTATTGTATAGTACCGAGAACCGAGACACCGAGACACCGAGACAATACGTTTTTATCCTAAGCAACGAGAAAGCTAACTAAGCCTCTAACGGGCGGGGGGGTGGTTTTCTAACAGCTAAACCTAATGACTAACAACTTTAACGGCGGGCGGGCGGGGGGATCTAACTATATCTGACGTATGGCAAGCACTGTTATCCTTATCCTTGACTATCGTATCGTTATTGTATGCGATCGTATCGTATCGTATCGTATGTTATCGTATAGTATTGCCTTGTATTGTATGATATTGTAACGTATTGTAACGTATCACTATCGTATAGTATCGTATGCTATGATATGGTGGTCTGTCGTGTTTCTTATCCTTGACTTGACTATTGTATGGGATCGTGTTTCTTATCCTTGTCTTTTCCTATTTTTTGCTATCCGAGTCTTGACTATCGTGTCTGCGGTCATGCGTAGGCTGAGGCGAAAACCTTGTTCAGACTTTGCTTGACTTTGCTTGATTTTGCTTGATTTGAGGCGTAGCGTTAGGCGAAAACCTCGTCAGGACTGGGCTTGACTTTGCTTGATTTTTGCTATTGGATTGCTTGATTTTTGTTTAATCTGAAGCGTGGCTTTAGGCGAAAACCTCGTCAGGACTGGGTGTGATTTTGGGTATTTTTTTGCTATCGGAATGCTTGATTTTGCTTTTTTTTGTTTAATCTGAAGCGTGGCTTTAGGCGAAAACCTCGTCAGGACTGGGCTTGACTTTGCTTGATTTGTGCTATTTTTTTGCTATCGGAATGCTTTATTTTGTTTAATCTGAAGCATAGTTTGAGGCGAAAACCTAGTCAGGACTGGGGTTCATTTTGCGTGATTTTGCTATTTATTTGCTATTGGATTGTTGATTTTGCTTTATTTCGTTCAATCTGAAGCGTAGCTTTAGGCGAAAACCTTGTTCGGACTTGGCTTGATTTTGCATGATTTTTGCTATTTTTTTGCTATTGAATGGCGTGATTTCGCTTAATCTTGGGCGTTGGTTTAGGCGAAAACCTCGTTCAGACTTGGTTTCATTTTGCATGATTTTGCTTGACTTGTTGTCGTAGTCTCTTGTCATTGTATTGCTTGACTTGCTGTGGTATCGTATCGTAGCGTATCGTATTCCTTATCCTTGTCTTGACTATCGTATGGTATCGTAGTCTGTCGCGTTTCTTATCCTCGTCTTGACTATGGTATTCCTGGTCAAAACCTCGTTCAGACTTTGCTTGACTTTGCTTGATTTTTGTTTAATCCGAGGCGTAGCTTTAGGCGAAAACCTCGTTCAGACTGGGCTTGATTTTACTTGATTTTTGTTTAATCTGAAGCGTAGCTTTAGGCGAAAACCTCGTTCAGACTGGGCTTGACTTTGCTTGATTTTTGCTATTTTTTTGCTAATGAATTGTATGGTATTCCTTGACTATTGTATAGTACCGAGAACCGAGACACCGAGACACCGAGACAATACGTTTTTATCCTAAGCAACGAGAAAGCTAACTAAGCCTCTAACGGGCGGGGGGGTGGTTTTCTAACAGCTAAACCTAATGACTAACAACTTTAACGGCGGGCGGGCGGGGGGATCTAACTATATCTGACGTATGGCAAGCACTGTTATCCTTATCCTTGACTATCGTATCGTTATTGTATGCGATCGTATCGTATCGTATCGTATGTTATCGTATAGTATTGCCTTGTATTGTATGATATTGTAACGTATTGTAACGTATCACTATCGTATAGTATCGTATGCTATGATATGGTGGTCTGTCGTGTTTCTTATCCTTGACTTGACTATTGTATGGGATCGTGTTTCTTATCCTTGTCTTTTCCTATTTTTTGCTATCCGAGTCTTGACTATCGTGTCTGCGGTCATGCGTAGGCTGAGGCGAAAACCTTGTTCAGACTTTGCTTGACTTTGCTTGATTTTGCTTGATTTGAGGCGTAGCGTTAGGCGAAAACCTCGTCAGGACTGGGCTTGACTTTGCTTGATTTTTGCTATTGGATTGCTTGATTTTTGTTTAATCTGAAGCGTGGCTTTAGGCGAAAACCTCGTCAGGACTGGGTGTGATTTTGGGTATTTTTTTGCTATCGGAATGCTTGATTTTGCTTTTTTTTGTTTAATCTGAAGCGTGGCTTTAGGCGAAAACCTCGTCAGGACTGGGCTTGACTTTGCTTGATTTGTGCTATTTTTTTGCTATCGGAATGCTTTATTTTGTTTAATCTGAAGCATAGTTTGAGGCGAAAACCTAGTCAGGACTGGGGTTCATTTTGCGTGATTTTGCTATTTATTTGCTATTGGATTGTTGATTTTGCTTTATTTCGTTCAATCTGAAGCGTAGCTTTAGGCGAAAACCTTGTTCGGACTTGGCTTGATTTTGCATGATTTTTGCTATTTTTTTGCTATTGAATGGCGTGATTTCGCTTAATCTTGGGCGTTGGTTTAGGCGAAAACCTCGTTCAGACTTGGTTTCATTTTGCATGATTTTGCTTGACTTGTTGTCGTAGTCTCTTGTCATTGTATTGCTTGACTTGCTGTGGTATCGTATCGTAGCGTATCGTATTCCTTATCCTTGTCTTGACTATCGTATGGTATCGTAGTCTGTCGCGTTTCTTATCCTCGTCTTGACTATGGTATTCCTGGTCAAAACCTCGTTCAGACTTTGCTTGACTTTGCTTGATTTTTGTTTAATCCGAGGCGTAGCTTTAGGCGAAAACCTCGTTCAGACTGGGCTTGATTTTACTTGATTTTTGTTTAATCTGAAGCGTAGCTTTAGGCGAAAACCTCGTTCAGACTGGGCTTGACTTTGCTTGATTTTTGCTATTTTTTTGCTAATGAATTGTATGGTATTCCTTGACTATTGTATAGTACCGAGAACCGAGACACCGAGACACCGAGACAATACGTTTTTATCCTAAGCAACGAGAAAGCTAACTAAGCCTCTAACGGGCGGGGGGGTGGTTTTCTAACAGCTAAACCTAATGACTAACAACTTTAACGGCGGGCGGGCGGGGGGATCTAACTATATCTGACGTATGGCAAGCACTGTTATCCTTATCCTTGACTATCGTATCGTTATTGTATGCGATCGTATCGTATCGTATCGTATGTTATCGTATAGTATTGCCTTGTATTGTATGATATTGTAACGTATTGTAACGTATCACTATCGTATAGTATCGTATGCTATGATATGGTGGTCTGTCGTGTTTCTTATCCTTGACTTGACTATTGTATGGGATCGTGTTTCTTATCCTTGTCTTTTCCTATTTTTTGCTATCCGAGTCTTGACTATCGTGTCTGCGGTCATGCGTAGGCTGAGGCGAAAACCTTGTTCAGACTTTGCTTGACTTTGCTTGATTTTGCTTGATTTGAGGCGTAGCGTTAGGCGAAAACCTCGTCAGGACTGGGCTTGACTTTGCTTGATTTTTGCTATTGGATTGCTTGATTTTTGTTTAATCTGAAGCGTGGCTTTAGGCGAAAACCTCGTCAGGACTGGGTGTGATTTTGGGTATTTTTTTGCTATCGGAATGCTTGATTTTGCTTTTTTTTGTTTAATCTGAAGCGTGGCTTTAGGCGAAAACCTCGTCAGGACTGGGCTTGACTTTGCTTGATTTGTGCTATTTTTTTGCTATCGGAATGCTTTATTTTGTTTAATCTGAAGCATAGTTTGAGGCGAAAACCTAGTCAGGACTGGGGTTCATTTTGCGTGATTTTGCTATTTATTTGCTATTGGATTGTTGATTTTGCTTTATTTCGTTCAATCTGAAGCGTAGCTTTAGGCGAAAACCTTGTTCGGACTTGGCTTGATTTTGCATGATTTTTGCTATTTTTTTGCTATTGAATGGCGTGATTTCGCTTAATCTTGGGCGTTGGTTTAGGCGAAAACCTCGTTCAGACTTGGTTTCATTTTGCATGATTTTGCTTGACTTGTTGTCGTAGTCTCTTGTCATTGTATTGCTTGACTTGCTGTGGTATCGTATCGTAGCGTATCGTATTCCTTATCCTTGTCTTGACTATCGTATGGTATCGTAGTCTGTCGCGTTTCTTATCCTCGTCTTGACTATGGTATTCCTGGTCAAAACCTCGTTCAGACTTTGCTTGACTTTGCTTGATTTTTGTTTAATCCGAGGCGTAGCTTTAGGCGAAAACCTCGTTCAGACTGGGCTTGATTTTACTTGATTTTTGTTTAATCTGAAGCGTAGCTTTAGGCGAAAACCTCGTTCAGACTGGGCTTGACTTTGCTTGATTTTTGCTATTTTTTTGCTAATGAATTGTATGGTATTCCTTGACTATTGTATAGTACCGAGAACCGAGACACCGAGACACCGAGACAATACGTTTTTATCCTAAGCAACGAGAAAGCTAACTAAGCCTCTAACGGGCGGGGGGGTGGTTTTCTAACAGCTAAACCTAATGACTAACAACTTTAACGGCGGGCGGGCGGGGGGATCTAACTATATCTGACGTATGGCAAGCACTGTTATCCTTATCCTTGACTATCGTATCGTTATTGTATGCGATCGTATCGTATCGTATCGTATGTTATCGTATAGTATTGCCTTGTATTGTATGATATTGTAACGTATTGTAACGTATCACTATCGTATAGTATCGTATGCTATGATATGGTGGTCTGTCGTGTTTCTTATCCTTGACTTGACTATTGTATGGGATCGTGTTTCTTATCCTTGTCTTTTCCTATTTTTTGCTATCCGAGTCTTGACTATCGTGTCTGCGGTCATGCGTAGGCTGAGGCGAAAACCTTGTTCAGACTTTGCTTGACTTTGCTTGATTTTGCTTGATTTGAGGCGTAGCGTTAGGCGAAAACCTCGTCAGGACTGGGCTTGACTTTGCTTGATTTTTGCTATTGGATTGCTTGATTTTTGTTTAATCTGAAGCGTGGCTTTAGGCGAAAACCTCGTCAGGACTGGGTGTGATTTTGGGTATTTTTTTGCTATCGGAATGCTTGATTTTGCTTTTTTTTGTTTAATCTGAAGCGTGGCTTTAGGCGAAAACCTCGTCAGGACTGGGCTTGACTTTGCTTGATTTGTGCTATTTTTTTGCTATCGGAATGCTTTATTTTGTTTAATCTGAAGCATAGTTTGAGGCGAAAACCTAGTCAGGACTGGGGTTCATTTTGCGTGATTTTGCTATTTATTTGCTATTGGATTGTTGATTTTGCTTTATTTCGTTCAATCTGAAGCGTAGCTTTAGGCGAAAACCTTGTTCGGACTTGGCTTGATTTTGCATGATTTTTGCTATTTTTTTGCTATTGAATGGCGTGATTTCGCTTAATCTTGGGCGTTGGTTTAGGCGAAAACCTCGTTCAGACTTGGTTTCATTTTGCATGATTTTGCTTGACTTGTTGTCGTAGTCTCTTGTCATTGTATTGCTTGACTTGCTGTGGTATCGTATCGTAGCGTATCGTATTCCTTATCCTTGTCTTGACTATCGTATGGTATCGTAGTCTGTCGCGTTTCTTATCCTCGTCTTGACTATGGTATTCCTGGTCAAAACCTCGTTCAGACTTTGCTTGACTTTGCTTGATTTTTGTTTAATCCGAGGCGTAGCTTTAGGCGAAAACCTCGTTCAGACTGGGCTTGATTTTACTTGATTTTTGTTTAATCTGAAGCGTAGCTTTAGGCGAAAACCTCGTTCAGACTGGGCTTGACTTTGCTTGATTTTTGCTATTTTTTTGCTAATGAATTGTATGGTATTCCTTGACTATTGTATAGTACCGAGAACCGAGACACCGAGACACCGAGACAATACGTTTTTATCCTAAGCAACGAGAAAGCTAACTAAGCCTCTAACGGGCGGGGGGGTGGTTTTCTAACAGCTAAACCTAATGACTAACAACTTTAACGGCGGGCGGGCGGGGGGATCTAACTATATCTGACGTATGGCAAGCACTGTTATCCTTATCCTTGACTATCGTATCGTTATTGTATGCGATCGTATCGTATCGTATCGTATGTTATCGTATAGTATTGCCTTGTATTGTATGATATTGTAACGTATTGTAACGTATCACTATCGTATAGTATCGTATGCTATGATATGGTGGTCTGTCGTGTTTCTTATCCTTGACTTGACTATTGTATGGGATCGTGTTTCTTATCCTTGTCTTTTCCTATTTTTTGCTATCCGAGTTAAAGAGCAGGTAGGCAACTGCACGAAAGATGGGTTTGGGGGTATGGGTACTCATACCCACGCCACAGATTTGACATGTGACCACTTGTCACAATTCTTCCTTGTCGCTGCTTACTATTATGGCGACTGGCAATTGCCCACGTCTGTGTAAAAGTCTATGGAGAACAATGCTGGTGACATTGTATTGATACAGGTATGTTTTCATTTGTCTTTGTCCTACTTTCATTCCTTTGGGCTTATTTGTAGTCGTACTCGCCTTCATTCATTTTCCCTGCATTGGTTTGGACTCATCTAGGCTTATTTGCACTCGTCTGGAAGTGCCTTCATTCATCTGGACTTGACCAAACTCATATTCACTCGCCTGGACTCATCTCTGGTCTGGCCTACACTCTTTTGTACTTGTCTGCATCCATCCAGGCTTGTCCGCACTCGCTTGTACTTGCCTTCACCTGTCTTTGCTTACTGGTGCTCATCGCACTTGCCAGCACTCGTTTGTGCACTCTATCCTTCTCTTTCTCAAATGGTGCTTGACTTCAGTCCCAGGTCAGTTCTTTCTTCGTGGCATTGTCCACAATTGATTGTCTTCGCAGCAACCTCCGTCAATATTGAACGGCTCTTCAGCTGTGGTCGCATCCTGCTCTCCCATGTCCGTTCACTGCTCAGACAACTTGTACGATGCTATGTCTCCGCCGGTGGAGTGCTAGTGCTTTGGCCTCACAATGTACTGTCTGGCAGCACTCTCACAGATGTTGTAATGGTGGACGGTTGGGATGCTATTGAGTAGGTTACTACGACTTTTTTGTATTATTCTAGGTATCTTAATTTCATGCCCGTACGTATACCCTCCATTGGTAGTACCCTTGTGTCTCCCCTACCAGCCATTTAGCCTGTACCCTGCTTGCGGGTACAGGTACCAGTACGTCCTCAAATAACCATGCATGGATGCAAGGCAAGACACAATGAAGAAAGCCAAATGCGGAACAATCAAAGTACGTCAAGACCATCAGCAATTAAGTCATTTACATGTCCGGCATGATATCTACGACCAGTAACTCATCATCATCCTCATCAACAAAGCCCGTCCTCATCTGGGAGCGTTTGTGTTTCTTCTTGTTGTCCGGTGAGATTAAGACTGTGAATATAATATAAGAATGGACAATGACAAAGACAGCAGAATTGATAGATACGCACAAGCATCATTGCGATCACGTTTTGAGGCAGAAGCACCTTCTGATGGTGTGCGGTGCCCATGAGCATGCTCTGTGCCTGCATGATGACGAGGAGGCTTGGGAGGAATCCGAGATGAAGCTGCAGCTGCACGATGAACAAGGGTTAGATTCTCATTATTAGCAGCAGGACTCACAACCTGTGCGACGCCCAGCATAGAAGGCCTCGACTTCATTCGCCAGTTCATAATCTTTGACCAGCTGAACGTCTTGATAGCCTGGTGCGCCAACGTTCTGACATTTTTCTTTATTTTTTAGTTTGATGGAACTCGTCAGTGGGCTAATGTCAGTTATATGAGTGTCGCGCAGTTTTTTCCTCCATAGACAAGACCGTCTCATGAGCTGCCTTCTGGATGCATCGTGGGACGCTGTGTTTCAGATATCTGTATGTCATCATCTAATTTGTACATCCAACATGAGGTCCCATCCAGACCTGGGACTGGATGGGGCATTCACCTTGTGGTAGCAAATTCACGTGACATGTGAGCCCATCCAGTACTGGTTCTATATCATAGGGTGATTACTGCTTACCTTCCTCATCAGCGCTGAATGAAGCTGTAAATAGATCATGCACATCAGTTTGCGTTTTCACATTTACTTCCACGTACTAATTAGATCATCGTTGCTCTGTACTGAGCCAATAGTTAGGTGAGTTCCACACTAAATTAATTGGCTTGCGATGCAGGTACTAACCAGCCTTTCCTTTTTTCCGTTCAATAGGTCTAGGACGTGGTTTGGACTTTATTGTGTCTTCTGGTGACATGTCGGTCGCTCCCTGACCTTCCTCTTCATCAACATCAGTGACTTTGACTTTGTTCATCCGTCGCACGTTGTTACAAACAGTGGGTGCACATCCTTTACCCTTGGATGTCGTTCCTGACATTGCCTGCGTGCGACACAATGGTGAGCTGCTACCTTTGTCGTTGTCTTCATGTTCATCATCCCTATTGACGGCCTTGTCTTTGCCTCTGCCATGGTTCCTGTTGTCTTCGGCCTCCTCATCCTGCTGACCCATTATAATGCTTTGGTTTGCTCTGGCAGGCGTATTGGTTGTGTCAGTATTTCTGAACAGGTTTAGTCGAGTGTTTACCAGACAACGTACTCTCCTGACTGTATGCATGTCAATCTCGCCTTCAATATCAGGTATATGAAGGTCCACATGATGGACTTCTGGATCGAATTTGTGTTCGTCTATTCCAGTCGAGGTACGAATTCGCATGCGAGATGCACCAAGTGACAGAACCTTTTGTCGACACACAGTCAGCAAATGCATCTTGGGTCTTCCATGTACGTACCTGTTTTAACTGGTTGATGGCCTCAGCCACTTCGCTTGAAACAGGACTTTTCTTGTCAGGAGTCAGGCGCGACATGGGCATCGCCAGGATGCTCTTGATGACCTTCAGAATCGCATCTTTATCGGCCTTTTCTGCTGCAGTCCTATGCAGGATTTCAATCTGCTGCTTCTGGGTGTCTTCATCCATCACAGGTTCGACATCTGCTGATGGTCGGGGCACATCAATACCATCCCAATACGTCCACCATTTTGTACTCGCGAGTGATCCAGCTGTTGCAGTTCTGAGTTTTGAGCCAATGTGGTGCGTGTTTATGATATTTTCCAACTTTGCTCGCAGATCCCAGATCAATGGATCGTCGAGAACTTTAGGACGGTAGGTTGCTGCAAAGTTCATCTCCATCAGGATGCCTTGTATTGATGGTATAGCCTCTCTGCGTGCTTGCTTCTTGATGGCTTTTTCGTTTCCAGTCCCATGCAGTGGCCATCATGCCCCGCATACCAGTCTTACTCATCATTGATGCTGGCATATCAATGATTCTTCCCCCATGTACTTCTTCATTGACATCATATAGTGCCGTCGAGTCTGACTTTGTTGCCTCCGGTTCTTGTTTCCACCCTGGTCTGGAATGCGCTTTTTTGTTGTAGCCCTTTGCTTCATAGTCTCCTCCATGCTTGCAGTCGACATCTTATTGTGTAGTTGCAGCACCGCACTTGTCCTGCCTTCCCATAAGACAGACCACACCTGCAGAACACTCGTTCATAAGTCTTTCCTCTGGTCTGTATTTGCTTACTTCTTGAAGTGCATGCTCCTTGTGCACTCCCCTAACCCGCTCAATGCTGCAGAACAGTGCTTCGGTGCCATCATCAACAGCATGTGTATTTCCGACATTGATCTTCATTGTATCAAGCAATGGTTCGAACCATCGAGAAATCTGAAACACGGGTAAGTTCTTATTTCCTGCTATCAAACTCTCTTATGCTCACCTCCTTGTACCCTTCCTTCACTGATGTTAATTCCGTCCACACTTTATCTAGGACCATCCCAGTCACCAATGGCATCTGCATGTGCTCTTGCATGACTGGTGTCAGCCAAACCATGATACGTGCTAACACGGTATCCAGCCATTTCATTTCTTCTGTAGGTCGCAAGGTATGAATCATGAATCCGGTATGAAGGATCTCGACGACATCATCACGATAGTGATGCAGTGTGATGCGATAATTTGAATTTGATGTTCCCAATGCTCCATCATAACTCTGGAAACATTTGATCGCAGCCTCATCGATATCTTCTAGGTAGGGAACAAATATTTTTGGGTTCCCCGGAGTGGCAGCCATCATTTGCTCGCGTAACTCTTGTAGTGTTTGGCATGCGGCTGCTCCTTCCTCGTCATCGCACTCAGACGCCTCCACCAATGCGGATATCTTGCGATAGCTTGGAAAATAGTCTTCAGAAGCTAGCATTCGATATACCTTCAACTCATTCGACATGAATATCATATACATCTGTTCGGACATAAATCTTGTGTAAGGCACCCATGAGCATTAATCAGCTGCTCACCCCCATGACGACCTCTATTGACTGGTTCAGCCAACGCACTGACAGCTCATGGCGCTCACGGAAATGCTTGCCCATTGGCAATACATCTCTCATTAGCACAAGCATCAAACGAGTGTCCTTCAGTACTTTGGTGAGCCTTGAAGATTTTGTGTCACTTTGTTTTGAAAATTGAGCTTCCAGTGCTTTCAATGCTCCAGCTTCCCCCTCCTCCTCAAACATGTCATGCATCTTGCGCAGGATTGATATCAAGTGTTCTTCCTGCGTCTCAGGGTAGACGTGCAGTGCCTGGTTGCGGCTTAAGTGATTTCCCAACTCGCTCTTGTTGTTGTCAATGATATCTAGTGCATCATTCAGCGTACTGTATTGATCATCTTGACAGCCACCCACATCCAGTCCTGGTTCTTGATGGGACCTTTGCGATCTCAGTCCCATGTAGAACCAGGACTGGATGGGGAATTTCCCAGGCTATCACTGTGTCATTGACTTACTTTTGTCATACAGCGTAACTCCCCAAAACCCCAACCCTCTCAAGCGCCTCTGCACATCAGCCTCGAGTTTTTGTAGCTCCTCATGCACTTCCCTTTCTTCATCATTCAGTTCCCCCTTGTCCTGCAGCTGTTTCAACTGCTTCTTAATTTGGAGTTGTTCATCAAAGTGAGTATTCTCCATCCTCTGCAGCGCAGCATATCGATGCTGACCACTTGCCAGGATAAGTGGCTCGTTGTCCTGAAACTTGACCTCCGCTATGGTGGTGAGATCATGCCAATCTCCTCCTAACTGCTGATTGGGGGAGATTCGTGCAGGCTCAACAATAATGGCCAATGTGTTTCCAGGTACAAAAGCTTGGATTCCATTGGTCTTGAATGAGTCGAGCATTTTGTTTGACCTCGGTTGATTTTTGCAGACGATCATTATACACACCAAACTTCAATGGATTGTCGATCTGAAGTAAGTCAATTTTGCCTATTCCGATCTTGGCTTTCTCTAATGCAGCGTCCAGCTGTTGGATTTTGATTGCCCGCTCATCAAGCACTATGGCCTCTGCTGGATGTCCATCTGTGCTATTGTCTTCTGTCGACTTCATAGGTGATTTCATGACATTCAATGAGCTCATCATATTTGTTGCATCATCATAGATCACTCACAGAGCTAGCTTCATTGTTTTTTCCTTTTTCTTTTGCTTGGTGATCCATGGCGTTATCGTTGAGAGCCGATCAATCAGTATGTGCTTACAGTTTCCACCTCTATCCTGCCCTAAAGTGCCTCATGTTCGATGATTCAAACGATATATTTATATCAACATTTAAATAATGTATCACCATATATGTTGTCTGCGAGACGTCTCTGGATGAAGAAAAATAAAGAAGTAAATAATAACCTATGACCCATTATTATTGTTCTCATTATCTGCATATTGAGAATTTTCTGTTCTTATTACCTGCATCCAGATGCATCTATATGAGGAGGACATAACTGTTTTTCGATAGGTAGAGATCTTGTGGATTCAAAGATGTATGGCAACTGAATGAATTATCAAGCAAAGGCTATTATGGCTGTATATGGCTATACAGATATGACAACATATAAGACCTTGATATCAGTATCCGGTAACTGTCAACTCAATGTCTTAACAGCCAGAGATATGGTGACTTTATTACAATCCTGTGAAGTCAGAGCTCATTTAATGCAATCTCTTGACCTTGCTGTACCAAAGTCATTACATTTCTACTGTACTTAACTGTACTTTGGCATAACACTCGGCATGGCTGACACATACAACATCACATGATGTCACAATCACGTGATGTTGGTCGAATCCACTCTACCTTAAGAGGATACAACTGTTCATGGGGTAGGTAAAAGATGTATCATGGTACCAAATGGCACTGGACCTTGATGGGACTATGTGAGCTCCTATAGGACCATATATATATGCGCTGCAGGTACGAGATATATCAATGGTACCAAATAGAACTGACCTCGATGGGACTATGTGAGCCCATATAGGACCATATATATATGCGCTGCAGGTACGAGATATATCAATGGTACCAAATAGAACTGGACCTCGATGGGACTATGTGAGCCCATATAGGACCATATATATATGCGCTGCAGGTAAGAGATATATCATGGTACCAAATAGACCTCGACCTCGATGGGACTATGTGACCTCATATAGGACCATGCAATGCAGGTATGAGATATATCAATGGTATTACATAGAACTGGACCTCAATGCGACTACCTGACCTCATATAGGACCATATATATATGTGCTAGGGTAAGAGATATATCATGGTACCAAATGGCACTGGACCTCGATGGGACTATGTGAGCCCATATAGGACCATATATATATGCGCTGCAGCTAAGAGATATATCAATGGTACCAAATAGACCTCGACCTCGATGGGACTATGTGAGCCCATATAGGACCATATATATATGCGCTGCAGATAAGAGATATATCATGGTACCAACTAGACCTCGACCTCGATGGGACTATGTGACCTCATATAGGACCATATATATATGCGCTGTAAGTAAAAGATATATCATGCTACCAAATGGCACTGGACCTCGATGGGACTATGTGAGCCCCTATAGGACCATATATATATGCGCTGCAGGTACAAGATATATCAATGGTACCAAATAGACCTCGACCTCGATGGGACTATGTGAGCCCATATAGGACCATATATATATGGCGCTGCAGATAAGAGACATATCATGGTTACCAAATAGACCTCGACCTTGATGGGACTATGTGACCTCATATAGGACCATATATATATGCGCTGCAGTAAAGATATATCATGCTACCAAATGGCACTGGACCTCGATGGGACTATGTGAGCCCCTATAGGACATATATATATGCGCTGCAGGTACAGATATATCAATGGTACCAAATAGACCTCGACCTCGATGGGACTATGTGAGCCCATATAGGACCATATATATATGCGCTGCAGGTAAGAGATATATGGTACCAAATAGACCTCGACCTTGATGGGACTATGTGACCTCATATAGGACCATATATATGCGCTGTAGTAAAAGATATATCATGGTACCAAATGGCACTGACCTCGATGGGACTATGTGAGCCCTATAGGACCATATATATATGCGCTGCAGGTACAAGATATATCATGGTACCAAATAGACCTCGACCTCGATGGGACTATGTGAGCCCATATAGGACCATATATATATGCGCTGCAGTAAGAGACATATCATGGTACCAAATAGACTCGACCTCGATGGGACTATGTGACCCATATAGGACCATATATATATGCGCTGTAAGTAAAGATATATCATGCTACCAAATGGCACTGACCTCGATGGGACTATGTGAGCCCATATAGGACCATATATATATGCGCTGCAGCTAAGAGATATATCATGGTACCAAATAGACCTCGACCTCGATGGGACTATGTGAGCCCATATAGGACCATATATATATGCGCTGCAGATAAGAGACATATCATGGTACCAAATAGACCTCGACCTTGATGGGACTATGTGAGCCCATATTAGGACCATATATATATGCGCTGTAAGTAAAAGATATATCATGCTACCAAATGGCACTGGACCTCGATGGGACTATGTGACCCCTATAGGACCATATATATATGCGCTGCAGGTACAAGATATATCAATGGTACCAAATAGACCTCGACCTCGATGGGACTATGTGAGCCCATATAGGACCATATATATATGCGCTGCAGATAAGAGACATATCATGGTACCAAATAGACCTCGACCTTGATGGGACTATGTGACCTCATATAGGACCATATATATATGCGCTGTAAGTAAAGATATATCATGGTACCAAATGGCACTGGACCTCGATGGGACTATGTGAGCCCCTATAGGACCATATATATATGCGTGCAGGTACAAGATATATCAATGGTACCAAATAGACCTCGACCTCGATGGGACTATGTGAGCCCATATAGGACCATATATATATGCGCTGCAGATAAGAGACATATCATGGTACCAAATAGACCTCGACCTCGATGGGACTATGTGACTCATATAGGACCATATATATATGCGCTGTAAGTAAAAGATATATCATGGTACCAAATAGAACTCGACCTCGATGGGACTATGTGAGCCCATATAGGGCCATATATATATGCGCTGCAGGTAACAGATATATCATGGTACCTATGGCACTGGGACCTTGATGGGACTATATGAGTCCCTATAGGACCATATATATATGCGCCGCAGGTAAGAGATATATCATTGCACCAAATATGAATGGTTCTGCATGGGACTATATTATTACCTCATCTAGTTTCCTATCTATGAAGCCATATCTATATGTGTTAGAGATCACTACTCGCATTGAGATGTAGGCAATGTAGTCCTATCCAGAGCCAGCCCTATCTGACGCAATGATATATTTGTTACCTGCAGTGTGTAAACATATGATCCTATACAAGGCTCATCTAGAACCAGTCCCATCTGGTGCAACGATATATCTATTATTATTATTGTGCAGTGCAGATATCATCCGATATGAGGTGACATAGTCCATCAGGTCCAGTTCTATTTGGTACCAGTACCATGATATATGTGTTGCACAATAACAAATATATCATTGCGCAGATAGGACTGGTCCTGGATAAAGGTGGAGTCCTCAAATAAATGTCACCTTGTATAGGACCATATGGATATGTGCTGCATATAATAGATATATCATATTGTGCCAGATAGGAGTGGTCCTGGATAATGTTGCCTTATATAGAATCCTATCTATATGTGCTGCAGCTATAAGATATATAATAGAACTGGACCTGGATGGCACTATGTGACCCTGTATAGGACAATATTTATATATGCTACAGGTAAGAGATATATACATATTTGGTACCATGGTATATCTCTTAGCTGCAGCGCATATATATATGGTCCTATACAGGCTCACAAGTCCCATCGAGGTCCAGTGCCATTTGGTACCATGATATATCTCTTACCCTAGCACATATATATATGGTCCTATATGAGGTCAGGTAGTCACATCGAGGTCCAGTTCTATGTAATACCATTGATATATCTCATACCTGCATTGCATGGTCTATATGAGGTCACATAGTCCCATCGAGGTCCAGTTCTATTTGGTTACCATTGATATAACTCGTACCTGCAGTGCATATATATATGGTCCTATATGGGCTCACATAGTCCCATCGAGGTCGAGTTCTATTTGGTACCATGATATATCTCTTACCTGCAGCGCATATATATATGGTTCTATATGGGCTCACATAGTCCCATCGAGGTCGACTTTTACTTACAGCGCATATATATATGGTCCTATATGAGGTCACATAGTCCCATCGAGGGTCGAGGTCTAGTTGGTACCATGATATATCTCTTATCTGCAGCGCATATATATATGGTCCTATATGGGCCTCACATAGTCCCATCGAGGTCGAGGTCTAGTTGGTACCATGATATATCTCTTACCTGCAGCGCATATATATATGGTCCTATATGGGCTCACATAGTCCATCGAGGTCGAGGTCTATTTGGTACCATTGATATATTCTTAGCTGCAGCGCATATATATATGGTCCTATAGGGGCTCACATAGTCCCATCGAGGTCGAGGTCTATTGGTACCATTGATATATCTCTTAGCTGTTAGCGCATATATATATGGTCCTATATGGGCTCACATAGTCCCATCGAGGTCCAGTGCCATTTTGGTACCATGATATATCTCTTACCTGCAGCGCATATATATATGGTCCTATATGGGCTCACATAGTCCCATCGAGGTCCAGTGCCATTTGGTACCATGATATATCTCTTGCCTGCAGCGCATATATATATGGTCCTATATGGGCTCACATAGTCCCATCGGGTCCAGTGCCATTTGGTACCATGATATATCTCTTGCCTGCAGCGCATATATATATGGTCCTATATGAGGTGATATAGCTCTATACCAACAGTGACTCTATATAACTCTACGCCAAAAAATGAGAACCCAACCTGAACCCAAACCCAACCCCACTTGCAAAAACCCTCTAAAATCTGAAGCGTGGCTTTAGGCGAAAACCTCGTCAGGACTGGGTGTGATTTTGGGTATTTTTTTGCTATCGGAATGCTTGATTTTGCTTTTTTTGTTTAATCTGAAGCGTGGCTTTAGGCGAAAACCTCGTCAGGACTGGGCTTGACTTTGCTTGATTTGTGCTATTTTTTTGCTATCGGAATGCTTTATTTTGTTTAATCTGAAGCATAGTTTGAGGCGAAAACCTAGTCAGGACTGGGGTTCATTTTGCGTGATTTTGCTATTTATTTGCTATTGGATTGTTGATTTTGCTTTATTTCGTTCAATCTGAAGCGTAGCTTTAGGCGAAAACCTTGTTCGGACTTGGCTTGATTTTGCATGATTTTTGCTATTTTTTTGCTATTGAATGGC
>JABCPU010000866.1:0-23125 GCA_016800925.1 Suillus spraguei | reverse complement strand
TCTTCAGACGATTAACTCTCCTGAAATAAGGGCATTACTCGAGAAAGGGGCACAGTGTATGAACTGAGGCCCAAAGCCCTTCGGATCTCTTACCCTTGAGTACAGTCTAACAGTAGAATAGTGGAGATATATGAGGAATAAGACTGTCTCAGAATGATCCTTAACTAGAAACTAACAGAGGTAGACTACCCGAAGGTAGAGCCAGAGATGCAGACTTATAGGAATCAATCCTAAGATCTCGGAAGATGACCAGAGTTGGAAGTAACTCAAGTCCGGAGAAATAGATTGAGCAGAATCTAAAATGATATTCAAACTAGGTTAAAGGTACAAGAAAGGAGAGATGAACATATAATTGATTCTGAAACATGGAGCCTGAGGTTGGCGGGGTTCAAAATCAGACGAGTCGTAACAGGCATAGTAGAAAAACGAATGAATGAGAACCGAACTTGAAGGAGTGAAAATTGTGCATCAGAGGTATTGAGGAAAGTCTCCGCTGGAATATTCTGTTTTGCTTACAAGAGTAACATATGCATATGTCAGCTCCGCTTTTGGTGTACATGTGTTGATCAGTTTATGAGATCGAGCCTTGTGTTAATGCAAATGGGCGGACATTGTTGAACAAGGGTTTGCACATTCAATGCCAACAAAAGGAAAGCGAAGCGCCGGCGAGAACCGAGAACCGGCGAGAACTGAAGAACTCCAATCCGAAGAACTCGCACCTGTAGATTCACATTATATGGAAGTGAAATTCTCGCGCTTAGTCACAATGTTATCCCAATGTGATACGTGTGTCACGGTAGGATGTCACGGTCTCGTCCGAGTTTGCTTCCCAGGCCCGTTCTACTGGTAACGTGGTATTCGTAGGTCTCTGTCCTTGGATTGGAACTCATAATCTGTCCAGCAGGATGAACAGGATCATGATCCTGGTATAGAGGTTAGTCTTCCTGCTTTTTGCTACAATAACAATTTATTTATACAGGAGATCCATTTAGCAGAATATGAGACATTCCCAATGCAGAAACAGCGGCCGCCCTCCCATTTCACCTCCTCAACATGTGATCCCCACAACGATTTCGTGTCTCAGATCCACTACTATCACACCCCAATGATGGCAGTGTCGGTGCACCTCTAGATGTGGATGAGTCCTTACGAAGGATATCTATACACATGTAAGCTACATCACTGGCTTCACCATATTTAAGTTCGAGTCATCGTCTTTCTTGGGATCTGTTTCTTGATTCGAACTTCACTGTATCATACTAGGCGTTGTACTACAATCATTATTTGTGAACATGTCTTGTTTTAGTATCTTCGATACTCGGATCCCACTGTGACATCTTGAGCAACGAGTCTGATCGCATGCACGAGTTGTGCACGAGGCAAAGCAAAATCGATTCAAAGTGGTGTTTGTGTGTGACAGCTAGAACCGTCCCATTTGAACCAGATGACTTAAACTGGTGTCTTCCAAAAACATCGATTCGGGTCGCCCCAAGAGTCTGGTCGCCATCTAGAACGGTGGTAGTATTTCGGGGCTATTCTAGTCAAGCTATGATTGAATTGAAGCCCCAAAAACCTAGTAATACTAGTACTACCTCAAGGTAATGGAGATTACTTTAGGGTCCAGTCACTGATTGGAAGACAGTGACCCTGCTGCGCATCTTCAATTTCAATCACGTGGCGCTTCCTGCCCAGTCTGGCCACATTGTGTTGCTGGGGTTAACAGGCGGTTAGATGAGGTAAGTGAAAATCAAACATCGAGTCTTTTACTAGTACTAACTCAGTGAACACCCGCATCAGCCAGAAATCATGATGAACGACTCGGACGACTCGGACCAACCTATCAGAACTTAACCCTCTACCGGTGGCAGTGACTGGACAAATCGAGTTTCAATCTGCGATATTACCATATAGTAGTACTAATATTTCTTCGACTTCACCATCGTGTCAAACTGTCTCACTGGTCACGTCGACTCAAGCATAGAATGGCAGACTCGCAGGCATGGCAAACCCAATTCAGTGACCAGCCTTGGTTTGATCACCCAACTTCGAGCCACGGAATACAACCACAGCCACTGCAGCCTGAGATCGACCTGATAACCATGCCAAACGGAAAGCGGCAGTGGCAGTGACCCTCAGACCCGGACTGGCCAAGGTAAGTTTTCGAGTGCTTGAGCGGACTCTTTCAACTTGAATTCAGGGCTTCATCATGGCAACTATTCGTTGCCGCAATGGCAGACGCTTGCCCATGGCAGCAGTCACCCAGGCTTCAATTCTGAGGCGTCCATGTTGGCGCAACCTGGAAGCCCGAACTCAGGGCTAAGCACCATCACTGTCGCAGTGGCAGCCAGTGACAGCACCATTTGAAAGCTCGAACTCAGGGCTAATCCCTTCCTCACTGTCGCAGTTGCAGGCACATCATGTCCCACAGCCGGTGCAGACCCAACTTGGAGTCTCTTTGAACTCAGGGCAAATCCCCCC
Source organism: Suillus spraguei (assembly GCA_016800925.1). Classification (NCBI taxonomy): domain Eukaryota; kingdom Fungi; phylum Basidiomycota; class Agaricomycetes; order Boletales; family Suillaceae; genus Suillus; species Suillus spraguei. The sequence goes on along the minus strand of JABCPU010000866.1, from coordinate 20,647 downwards.
ATCATTGCCGCAGTGGCAGTCAGTTCCCCCACAATTCGGAGGCTCAGACTCAGGGTTGAACCCCCCCTCGCTGCCTCAGTGGCAAGCATCTGTACCACAGCCAGTGCCTGCACAATATGGAGGCTCGAACTCGGGGCTCCCCCCCTCGCAGCCACAGTGGCAGGCACGCCGTCATTCGACTCTCAGCATTTTCACTCTCATTTTTCCTTGTCCGACACCCATAGCTTGGATTCCCCCATCGACTCTTTTCAGGCGAATGTAACCGAAAATTTGGGCGCGTGAAGAGGATCCGGAAGAGTCATAAGCGTGATAGCCAAAGGTTCACTGTTTTTGGGGATACAAAGCATGCACGCCCCACCGGAAAGTGCATAGCGTCCGACACAGAGCCCATCATGGTATCACAGGATGTAATTGAGAACCTGAAGAATTTGGCTTATAAAGACATGGTACGGAGAAGCTTTGAGATCGGCTTGTTCCGGCCCTCGGAGGAAATTGCTACGATGGCGAATGCAGCACTTGACGCTGCGATAGGTCCTGATGGTAACTACTCTCTACCAATTTTTTGTGCGCGACTTATCAGCGAAGAAACAGACAACCTCAAGAGATGGAAAACGACGCAGGAGGGTCAAACTTTCGTCAGCAGGCTGAAGGGAGCTGTGAAGAATATTCACTCCGAATTTCAAAAAGCAGCTCGGATCGTCGTGCTCGCATCAAACCAATCTTTGGCTGAATTGTTGATGACCAATGCGTGGACATGCAAGCGTCGCAAGACGCTAGGGTTGGCAATCTGGTGGAGAACGCCTCATCTTTTGATGTACCTATCCAGGTAAGTAAACTACTATAACACTCGTGTTTCCCTGACATTTTATGATCAATTTCAGGTGCCTGTGGAGAATGGCGGTCACGTCGGATCATTCCAGGTGCCATTGGCGCACCCTTCAGTCACTGCCCTATTGGAATATGTCCTGGTAGACAAGAAATACTCGGATTATCTTTGCATGGAAACAGGTAACTGGAAAACTGTTTGAACATGCCTTCGCCTTCTGGCAGCGATATGTCATAGGGAACTACAGAGACTCCCACACGCAGGCTGGGTCAATGCAGCTGCCAATGACTTCCCGATTAACGGAGTTGAGGTGGCGTATAATGGTATATGGAATATATTTCTACTTTGGTTGGTGATCAAAAGTTGATCTTTAATCGAATGATGTCTGGCATGTACCAAAAGCTTGATCAATGGTACTTATCTGACGTACGATGTAATCTAGGCTAACTAAGCATATCATGCATTGCTTGTAGTATGTAATACCAATGTTTCTTCTCAGTTCGGCCGAATCACTACGACTGTAGTCGCGCTGGGAAGCCCCAGTTCCTGACTCCAATGACATCACTATCGCCATTCATCGATTGTACAATTTTTTGAAAGCGTAATTATTCCCACACGTCAGGGCATAGGTGACAAAATCCTCTTTCCACTGACGTTGAAAATCGGGAATAGTCCCTTTTGTCGAGTATAGTAGAAACGTACTAACAAATTACTTTCATCTTCTGAATCACAGAGCACTTACAGCGCACACTCTTAATGGAAAGTGTCAATATCATTGTGTCATAGCTCTGGTGTTTGTCACGGTTTACAAAGATAACAGGGATGTCAACAAAATCAACCTACCTCCCGGGCCCTTACGCCGTTGAACGATGTCCAAAGTGCGACTATGACTCAGTAGAAGTCTTCAAGTCATGCCTGAAGATGTGGGACAGGTGTTAAGATTGACGGCAGGGTAAATCGGAATTACTTAGTACTAGTCTGTTTGTAGGTTAGTGGATATTATATCGTAGGGGATGTTGGATGCGATTATAGCCTGGGTGGGACCCGCGTGATTGCTATGAGGGTCATGCATCATCTCTTTGCCTTGGGTTTCCCGAGTAATGTCGCCATCTACTAGATTCAAGCGCTGGTAATTACTAGTACGATTCGTACAAAGACGTTGTTTGTATATATTAGGATGAGGTGCCTTTGTCAATCAGGGCCAAACTCCGAATATTCATTAATGTTACTGACCACCAGCATCCAGATTCCATATACATGCATTTTTATCATTGGCCGCAGTGTTAAGTAGCCTGAAACTCGAAACTTCCGCAAATACTAATAATAACAGGTACATTACAAAAGAGAGATGGAGGAGACTATTCTGGGCGCGTCTCTCAGTGAGTCATAACTGAGTAACTTCCTATCATCATGATCTAACCCAGAATCTTAGGGTTGAGCATGGGTGAACCGCGGGTCTCTGAAGCCACACTGTACCTGCCACCGTTGGTACGGGTGTACACTGACCCGCCAATTATGCGAATATGCCAATACTGTTTTGCCAGTAGTTGTTTGCCTACATTTCTACTGAATCGAGCTCTAGTATGCGCTTGTTCCGCATGTTTCAGCAGGAGCGGTGACGGTCGTGTAATTGTGACAATGCACATGCCACATGCACAGTCAACCGAGCTTCACGCTGACAGCTAACTCAGAAGTGAGGACCAGTATGTACGAATGGGACGCATGTTTTTCGTACTATTCCAAACTGGACATCATCACTCAAAAAGTAAGCTTAGCGGCTTTATGGCAACTTTATATTCAGTGTCTGAGATACTAACATTATTAGCCATTAGCTTTCCATTCTAGGCGAGCGATGTTCTGGGCGACATATTTGCTGATCCTGGATAGCCATTATATAAAGCAGAAACTGCATGAAGTTCAACCCATCATCAGTCTCCTTTTTTCTCCCTTATCTCTCTTTCCCTCTCTTTGCTGTTGAAGCTCATGTCCCAGTCGGAGAATGACTTCCAGTCTGGAGTGTCATCGCAGGCCCCACAACCTGCCGCAAGCATCGTCCATAGCAGTGCCAACATCTGAGAATGCTCGACAGAGACGGAGGATTGCTGATTTGGAGGAGAAGCTTCAAGTGCTTGAATCGGGGCAGGCGGTGAAAAAAAGGTATGGATTCTTTCGTTAGTAGCATCTAGTGCGGTACGCTCACTATAGGGAGATAAACTACATCATGTCGCAAGGACGAGCTATCAGACAGATAGTTACGTTGTTCGACAACATCGAGGACATGATAGGCAAGAACGATAGGCGTTGCAATGACGATGACGAGGACGACGACCACGATGTGACTATCAAGTCAGTACGTCACCTCTGCCTCACGAGAGTTATTCACTGGTTCGTTCACAGTCAGGATCATTTACAATTCAGATACGTACTCCTCAACAATATTCTCCCATGGTTTCATGGAAAGGCGTCGGACATGGAGTACGACGATTACATGCTCATGTTGAAAAGGTGAACTTCATCGTGTCAATGATTCGCCTCATGATCAATTGTTATTCAGCTTAGACAAGGGGCCGACGGTGCTTGAGGAGACAACACCTCCAAAACTCAAGAGTCTCGTCCCCGAGTGGGTCGACCGCGAGTTCAGGCCCAATCCTCCAGTTGACATGGAAGATAAATTCTGCCATGGATTTACCAACAACGCGTGCGGCAAACTACTATGTCCATCAGAACTGGACTGGAATAATTTAATGTAGCTAATTTCACTCAGATTTTCTCGAGACGCTAACTGTTCGCTAGTGTCAGGGCTGGGATTAGAGATCGCGTAGATGGCTACGTCATGACGGAAATGTTCTGGCCAGCGTTCCTATATGCAGGATATACGGCTGATCAGAACAATCTCGAGGAGGGTCTCTTTAAAAGCAAGCTACTGGTTCAGGTTCGTCATACATTCACAGATAACTACATCTTATTTCTGGCAGGCCTTAAAAGCTATTTTTACATCTCCTTCCTCCGCAAAGGAAGTAGCCGGCAATGGTGACGGCGCCAACATCATCGAAAACAACAGATGTGCGAAGATGGATTGTTCTGGCAAGAAAGTCAAAACTCATGTGGCACAAATTATCAAGATGCAAAAGGTCTCAGCCCGCTCCATTGCGTACATATCGTGTCAAGTTAGTGGTATATGTTTTGTATCCTTACTGAGCACTAACAATATATACTATGTACAGTTGCGATTCGCACTGTCGTCGGTGACCTCGTGGCGGTCAGTCGATGGCGACTTCGATTACATTCAGTTTTGGTACATCATTGTAGACTTCTTTGAACGCCCCCCGGTCGAGTAGCGCAGTGCAATGTTGATCGGCTCCTGGCGTGGTGGATGAGGTATATTTGATTACAATTCAAAAGTTGTCAATTACTAACCCCGTTTATTAGAAAAGTGTTCGGAACAAGCTAGCGTGCAGGACTCAGTGATACGGCGAAGGCCAAGATGTCCGTAAACACCCTCACACTACAGAGGGCGTGACTGGATGATGCCCAGTTTGATTCGCAGTAGTTTACGCCTCGTGTAGCTATTGTTGGCTAGTCATAAATAATAGCCTCTGTTTCAATGTCATCATTTTTACGCGAAGACTCCTTACTTGCTTTTAGTGAGCATTGCAAAAGACAACCGATTTCTTAGAACGCAGTCGCATGTGGTGCAATACACCTTACATCTGTCAAATGGTAAGTGAAGAACGATGAACTGTCAATCGACGTCTGAAACAGATAGCGTTGAGATCAGAATGAATGCTTAACTTTCTGTTGAGTTGAGTTGGCAGACGCATCCCGACTGCTGACAAGGTAAAGCTTTTTCGCACGGATTCCCAATTGATATATATCTGACAAACTGTCAGATATATACAAAAGATGGCCTTTAAAGTTGAAGCACAAACCGATTTTCTGGTCGAGCGCTCGAGTGAATATATCGATGTTGTCTGCAACTGATATATGGCTGACAACTATTAGATATGTCAAAAAGATGGCCTTTGAAGTCGAAGCACGAGATGATTTTCTGGTCGGGTGCTCAGGTGAATTTATCATCGTTGTCTGCAAGATACTGGCCTTTATGCTCACATGAAAAATTGTCACTGAAGTGACAGAGATTTAGCACAAAGCCTTACAATTGCACTGTTGCCTGACAAGAGAGATATCAAGACAAGTGCCAAATCACTCCACATTCCCTCCAAGTATGAGTTCTAGTAATATATAGGCCTTTTCCAGATCGCGCACTTGGATATGAACATCAGGAACTGTTGTTTCCTGTATAAGGTCAAATATTTAAATGTAATGATTGATAGCTGAATTATGCTCATGCTTGTGATTGTGTACTATATATTGTAATATATGTCTTTCTAATTTATCCATGAGTTCACTGATGTAATACATCTTTCAGAAAATCTTCGGTGATCTGGTCCAGCTACCACTTCTACACTCATTTTTATACACCTCAATGATACCACCAACATACATACTTAACTAGAAATAAATTCTGCTTTCTGTTACGACTGGGGTGGCATCACCAGCGACAGTGAAAAGACACAGACGGTCTGCTGGGAAGTTCTACAATGTCCAGAAGAGGACAAGGTGAAAGTACAAGGAACGCGTTCCGAGTACGATCAAGGGTTCAGCCTCAAAGACAAGTCTAAGAGGTTCTACAAGAATAGAGACTAAGGCTAAGGAGTGCTTAGACTTAGAGACGATTCAAGACGACTTAGGTTGGAGACATAAGCGAAGGAAGTTCCAGGTAAAACCCAGTAAGATTAAAGTAAAGAATCTACTACAAGTACAACATGCTTAAATAGGCCAATATGTGCGCACGGACCAAGAGAGACGTGAGAAAGTAAGTGCGTATCCAAATAAGGAAGGCAACTATAGTACAGATGCGTTGAGCATATGAGTCAGAGTCATGTGATATGATATACAACAAAGAAAATAACGAGAGAATGAATAGGGGCACGTACAATTGTAACACTTTCAATTCTCAAGTTGATTTTCTGAGTGATTAGTTTTCTTATCTTCCCTGCCTTATACCGTATACGGTTTACTAATTTGAATAAGACAAAAAAAACACTCAGACATTTTCCCAATGTACAATGTTTATGGAGTATGTATGATGATTTGAGTATATATAACAACTTGAGTATGTATATAATGACTTTGAATATGTACAAGTCATTGAGTATAATAACTTGGATATGTACAACACCAATACAACACCGTTGAGTACGTACAATACTTTGAGTATGTATAATGACTTTGAGGAAATACCACAACACTGATTGGACTTTGGCGATGACTTTGAGGACATACTGGTACTACATTCCTACTCAACTTATTAAGCTGTAGTCTAATTAACTCCTATAACTTGACCATATCATTCTCATCACAACCGCACACCATGGACTTGACAATGGATGTAATGCGTGTACTTTCCTAGTAGTTGTCCGATTTAAAATTCCGACAAATGTGGCATTGTTTGCCCGACTGACCTTCTCCTACCATTTCATTCCAAGTCAACACCTCTAACTACATTCTCCCATATCATACCCTAACACGCTTAGCATCATCTTAACAAGGAAATTCCTTGTTGAAATAAAATGCAACAGCCTGAAAAACTCACCAAGAAGCCCAGGCTTATCCATCCTGATCTAGCCGCATCAGACCTAACCCCCGAGGAACGGCAACGCGAGCGCGTTAGAAGATGGCACGCCAAACAGAAACTCAATCCTGACAGGGCATGAGAGATCAAAGAACGGAACACCGCCAACAAACGCGCATGGCGTAAATGCATGAAAGAAGAACAGGCTCAGAATCAGCAACCTGCTGACGTAGACTCGCAAGACAAGGCTCCCCAAAAACATCGTCGGATAACTCACCCAGAACCACAACCTGATGCTGCAGCTCTATCGAACTCAGCACGCGACGAGATCCCCATAGACCTGTCCGGAGATTTACAAGTGGTTTATATACTGTAAGTAACTAGCATGGATAATCACTTAGTCCGGGACCGAGGGCTATGTACAATGTATAACAGAAGTCTATTAGTTAATGCACAGTGGATCAGTAAGCATGAGTCGGAAATGAGACACAGGTAACAGATTAATAAGCAGGAAGGAAATATACACAGCCGGAATACCGGAGACAGGAGTAATGCTGCAAGGAGGTAGACGCAGATATCCACAAGGGAGTTAGAGTGTGAGAAGTAGGGGCTTTCGGATGGGTGATCTGGACAGGATCTGTGGAACAGATGGAAGTAGGATTTATCAGATCAGATCAGATCTGAGATCAGAAGTATGGTATATGACACAACCACAAGATGCTTCAATTCACTCAGGCAGGCCCACTGAAGACAGCTAAATCCACTTGAAACAAGTGGACACCAGTACATCTGATTTGATCTGCTCTGATCTAAGCTGATGAGTCCTCTAGCTCAAAAACACCTTTCATGCCATTGAGAAATATTGCAATCAGACAGGGGTCCACTGGGACAATGAGACTGGAGCTGGGATTGAAGGACCTGCAGTTGCGACTGTATGAACATTGTATATCAAGGTATTTCCCCTTGTTTTCATACTGATTTGAGAACTAACATCCTGTTAGACAAACAATATCACATGTTCATTCTGCAACAAAGGATGAGAGCATTATGAAAAAATGCAGGCCATTATTCCATTGGGTGGCACTAGAGAACGGCATGCTTTCCATCAGTGGCACTGCTCCCTCTATCACCAATCCTGACAGCGACCTCGTTGCTACTGCCCCACAGGCTGGTGGCCCATCAAGCACTGCGCCACTGCTAATTCCATCACTAGCTCCACTCCTGTGCATTCCACTGCTATGTCTACTGCTGCTGGCTCTAATGCCAGCAAGTGACCATATTCAGTTGTGATGGGGGACATTGAGACAACGTCAATCAGCTCCACTCACATGTTGTCCATACAACCTCCTTCCACCACATTGGTATCATCCCCCCCATCCAAGAAACCACAGATGCTGGTGGTGTTCCAGAACAGCCGCATCACCAAGATCAGCAGTGCTGCCAAGGCTGTGAAGATTACACCAGCAGTGGGAGTGGTGGGGATGCAGGGCACCATTAATTGGCTCACAGATGTCTTCAAATGGTTTGTTAGAGGAGGGCCTGATGGTGTGCAAGGTAGTGAGGACTTGATCATGCAAGTCATCAAAATCTTGGAAGGTGAAGAATCTGACATACTGCTGGACAGCAGGCTGCTTTGATCACTATCATCAGCTTGAAGGGCAATGAACACTATCTCAAGTTCTATGTGACTCTCCAGGAGGCATGCATTTGTGGGGAAGCTGATTGGCTAGTCACTTGATGCTGGTGATGCAGCTGGTCTAGCATGTGCTGATGCTGAAATGATGGGCTGAGTCGCCTCACTTGGACAATGTTTGTTTGTTTTCAATCATGCTGTGTTCACTTGTTGCTTGTTTTGCTATACTTTATACTACTACCTGTGATAAAATATATTTTGTGCCAATAACAAAGCACTTTGTTCATTGATTTGGAGCAGACTAAGTACTACATAAGTATAAATACACATCACTAGCAGCATCCTCGTGTCATCAGCAGCATCCTCATCTTCATCACTGTCCATGATATCAAGTCATTCTGAGCCATGTTCCAGTACAACACACTGATACTGAGTCCACATTGCTGCTGCAATGCGATCACACATTGCAGCTCCTTGACAGAATTTATTGTCATTATCCTCCTCAATAGTTGCTGCATCATCTTCTCTGACCACATCAGCATCAGACCATCTTAAAAAAGCCATCTTCATTATCTTCATCATCAGTGAGTGGATGAACATTGCTAGGATCATGTATACAAATGTAATTATGCATGGTGCACAGTGTGGCTAGAATTTGTTCTTGAATCTCCATAGCATATGCAGGTGGTAGAAGTAGTATGTGATATTGTTTCTTGAGAACACCAAAGATGTGCTCAATGACATTTCATGCTGATGTGTGATGTAGATTGAATAATTCTTCTTTATTTGAGGGTGTCATATACCATACATCTGATCTCAGATCTGATCAGATCCAATTGATCCTACTTCCGTCCGGTCCACAGATCCTATCCGGACCACCCATCTGAAAGTCCCTACTTCTTGCACTCTAACTCCCTTGTGGACATCTGCATCTACCTCCTTTTGGCAATCCTCCTGTCTCTGGTATTCCAGCTGTGTATATTATTTCCTTCCTGCTTATTGATCCGTTACCTGTGTCTCATTTCTGACTCATGCTTACTGATCCGCTGTGCATTAACTAATAGACTTCCTTTATACATTGTACATAGCCCTCAGTCCTGGACTCCTTGATTATCCATGCAAGTTACTTACAGCATATAAACTACTTGTAAATCTCTGTAGAACCTTGGTTCAAATATCATCTTAGATTCTGCTCATTCTGTTCCTCCGGACTTGAGTTACTTCCAGCTCTAGTCATCTTCTGAGACTTAGGATTGATTCTGATAGTCTATATCTCCGACTCTACCTTCGGGTAGTCTACCTCTGTTAGTCCTCAGTTAGGAACTCATTCTGAGACTAGCCTTATTCCTCGTTCCAGATAACCTTCAGACATGTCATATCCAATACCTTCGGACATCTGGATCCATCATGTGATCACTTCTGGACCTTCAGACGTATACCTATCCTCTGAAATAAGGGGCATTACTTGGGAAAGGGGCACAGTGCACAAACTGAGGCCAAAGCCCTTTGGATCTTTTACCCTTTGAGTATGGTCTTAACAGTATATTTAAACTCACACCTTTCCAAGTACATTCTTCACACCATCCCACATCATGCCTCCCCATAAAACTCAGAACACCCTCTGAGGAGCTGGACTTGGTCCGATCCAATGATATCCCACACCCATTGTCCAAACACTCACCAGCTTCTCTCAATGCTGTGCAAGCATGAGCAACATAGGCCAAAGCATCTCCACTTGTCAGGCCAGACCGGATCCAGTTACACCAACCCAGAACATGGATGACCCAGACTCCAATCCATGACTAACCATCCGCTTCGATGATGAGTTGCACAGTAATCCACCAGATGATGAAGGTGATGATCTGGACGATGAGGATCTGGATAATGAGGAAGATAATAACCATCTGAACCCTCAAGACTGGGACTTAGCTCAACTATGCATAGCCATTAATCACCTCGCTCGCAGTAGCCATCATACCACCACCTCAGATGATAGCAAAGTCAAAATCCGCAACCAGATACCTTCGACGGATCCGAGCCTTGCAAGCTCCGAGCATTCTTTGCCCAGTGTAAGCTCAACTTCCAGAGCAAACCTAATGCTTTCCATTCCAGACACACTAAAGTCAACTTCGCCCAATCCTACCTCAAGGGTATGGCTCTTGAGTGGTTTGAACCGATCTCCTTTCGGATGGACATAGTAACCATCTGGACTGGATGGATGATTACTCCGAGTTCATGCTTGAACTTCAAACCAACTTTGGACCTCATGATCCCTCCAGAGATGCGGAAATGCAGTTAGAGCAACTCCATATGTGTGACAGACAGTGCATCAACAAGTACATTGTGGAATTCCAGCACTTGCCTCCCAAGTACACGAATGGGGGGACGGAGCTCTACAACACCAGTTCTACAATGGACTTCTGGCCTGAATCAAAGATGAAGTTAGTCACATGGGTAAACCCACTACCCTTTCAGAATTCAAGACTCTTGCCCAAACCATTAATGCCTGTTACTGGGAATGGAGGGGCGAAGTCACCCGAGAGAGTAAAGCCACCTCCTCCAACCCTCCTAGGCAGCCAGCATCTGATCGGACAAACTCCAACTCGTCTAGATCCAATACACCCGATCCAGTAAACCCACATCCTCTACAACCTCCTCTGCACCAAAGGCTCCAGACCTTCCTAACATTATTGGTGCAGACAGGAAACTCACCACCCAGGAGCATCAGAGATGTATTGACAAAAGGCTATGCATGTTCTGTGGCAGACCTGGTCATACTGCCCGGGACTGCACCAAATCCACTTTGCATGCTGCCAAAGGCCATGCTATGGTACTCGCCCTGGAAACTGAACTGGAAGCCTCAGATGAGGCAAAAAATTAGTTCATGACCCTCCTGACTCCGTGCGGGATGAGGATGCATTGGCCCAATCTGTACAACAGAGCTATGACTCAATGCTGTAACTCTTCCTGATCTGAACTCTCTGTGTCCATATGTCTCTCTTCCATCTTTCTCCAATATATCTGACTTTCCATCCCTCATAGACTGTGGCTCCTCCCACTGCTTCATAGACACTGATTTCATCCAAAAACATAAAATCCCTACCTATCAGATTCCTCTGCTTCTGCTCCGTTTGTTTGATGGTACCTGCAATAACAATATTTTTGAAGCCATAAACTTGTCTGTCCAATTCTCCTCTGGTGTAGTCACCTCCGATACATTGAAATGAAGAAACTAGCGCTGGCCTAAGTATAAGTGCAGCATTAATCCTACTGAAGGTGCGAGTGAGATATTCGACCCAAGAGGACTGCAAATAGAAGCAATTCCTTCTAAGTTAGTGCAAAGGAAACAAGGAAGTACTAATAAGGCAATGAGGAATCCGAGTTCCGAGGTTAGCAGCGGTACACGCACGGTAAGGATAGCTGCAACAGTTAGCTAGCGAGAGCAAGAATGAAGTCACTTGAGTGAGACGAATATATTATTACTACCGGCGGTGCAGTAGCGGTAGCAGCAACTCCATATGAGTGAGAATGCAGGTGAGAGAGAAAATGACCCAGCAAGATCACTGGCTGCGGTCCGGTTACAAGTAGCGAAGTCAAAAGTGCGCGGTACTTCGAGCGGTAAAGTTACCAGCGGTTAAATCTAAGAGTGATGTTCGAAGGAGAGTTCCAAAGCAAATGGATTGCGACTAGCGAGCATTTCAGATACCAAGTCCTAGTGAAGGGATGTAACAGGAAGTAAAAGTAACGGTATGTATGATAGTCCTTTTTAACATATGTGAGCGCGTACAGATGATTATGCGAGTCCGGTAGCGAGAAGGAAAATAAACAGGGTATTTAATAAAGAGGTGCACAGCATGCAGCGGCCCCTTGAGATGTAAGGTAAATCCTACCATAGGTTTAGTAACGGCAGAAGCAAAGTAACTACACACCAATGGATTCTAGACAGAATTGGACGGGACATGAGGGCATCGGCATGAGGATCCAGTAAGGGTTCACAGAAGAAGAACGGTTCTGCCTTAGGGAGCAAAAGGCTATTTCCTGCTATAAGAAAATTCTTCGGTTGCTGCTGCAGACATTAATGAGATGCTTGTCAAAAACGGGGTTTTGACGGTCAGCATGACTTTTCTCGCTACAATGTTCTATGTTACCCCTTTGGATTCCTCATGTTATATCGTTCTCGGATATAGCTGGCTCACCCGACACAATCCATTGATTGACTGGGTATTGGGCAGCATCAATTCCGAATGACTGTACAGGGAATGCCATCGAACCCATCCACATCATCACTGCCTCTGGACACTCTATCCATGGCAGGAATTCCCCGTCCAACACCCCCACTACCTCCAGATATTCCATCCAAGGTAGTAGAAACCTTCCTCCGACATCTCTGTTGCCTCCAGGCATCCCATCCATGGTAGAGACTCCTCCTCTGACCAAATCCGAACCCTCCACTGGTACCTCAGTCTGTAACTTATCCCTGATAAACACAGTGGCTTTTTGCCATGCCTGCAAGTTAGAAGGATCTACTTAGTTCAGCATCTATCTCCGTCCCTCTGGAGTTAACCTCTGATCCACTGTAACGAACATATTGGCGCTGGCCTCAAAACCCTATCTTTTAGCACTCGTCTCACATCTATAGGAGTTTCCACTCGTCCAAAGGCCATCTTACTCCTTTAGCACATACCGGCAGCATCTCATGCTTACTGCACACCATACCGATTGCCACACCACGTTCCATGTACCGATTCCTTCCATGTCCTTGCCGTGTCCGCATAGCTCCACTTGTTGCATAGCTTGTTTTATGTTCATTATCACTGATTCCACAGCAAGCCTTATTACATGTTGCCTCGTGCTGCAGCCACCTCACGCCATGTTTACATAAGGCAGTTACTGTACTTGAGCACTACTGATTTCGCCTAACGCATCCCAAGTACATATGTAGTTTATCTACAACCCAGGTTAGGTTGTATCTTTACACCGTGTCTACGTCCCGGAAGCCAATGACTTATGACTACACATCCTCTGTAACTGCCATGATCACCCCCTATTTGGACACTTCAGACAGAATCATACCCTCAAGCTCATCCAATGCAACTACACTTGGCCTGGAATATGTACTTATGTGAAGGATTATGTCAGGTCCTGTACTTCCTGCACCCAAGCCAAAGTTCTGAGACACAAGCCATACAGATTACTCAAGCAACTCCCTGTTCTGGAGAAACCATGGAATTCCATCTCTATAAACTTTATTGAGCAACTTCTGGACTCATCTGGCTATACAGCTATCCTCATTATCATAGACTGCCTATCCAAGCAAGCCATATTTGCTCCAACTCATGACACCATCACCTCTCCAGATCTCACCTGCCTCTTCCTCCTTCATGTATTCTCCAAGCATGGTGTTCCATCCCATGTAACCTCAGACCAGGGAACAGAGTTCATATCCCACTTCTTCTGGTCCTTAGGGAAAGTGTTAGACATGGTCCTACACTTCACATATGGATATCATCTGGAAGGGGACAGACAAACTGAACGTGCCAACCAAATGCTGGAACAGTACCTCTGGATCTATTGCAACTATCAGCAGGACAACTGGTCCAAGCTACTGCCCCTCACAGAGTTTGCATACAATAATGCTCCAAGTGCCACTACCGGAGTATCACCCCTCTTCGCCAATGAGGGATATCATCCCACATATTACAGTGAACTATGTCCGTATTATACGAGTGAATGGACGTGCATAATATCCCATATGATACAGGCCAGCGGACCATGGGCCCATGGTAGAAATATCCTTGTTCATGACGGATGGGCCAGGAGGAATATTATTCCTGATGACGGTGGGTGGGCCCATGCAAGGAATATGTAGAGTAGATGAGTGGGCCGATGTACATGAATATTTGGTAGACGGATGGGCCGAGGTAGTTGGATATCATGTAGATGGGTGTATCAAGGTAGATGTGTATCAGATAGACAGGTATGTGAAGGGTACTTGTTATCACATACACGGGTGGGCCCAGACACATATTAAATTAGATGGGTATTAGATGGGTGGGCTGAGAGTGTTATATAAATATTTATTAGATGGGTGGGCCGAGGGTGTTGTACAGTATATTATATTAGATGGGTGGGCCGAGGGTGGTATAAAATATAGACAGGTGGGCCCATGTGTATGATAATTGTAGACATGACGGAGCTGAGGGAGTTGCATATCATCTGAATCAGAGGAGGTAAATAAATCACAGTTACTGAGTTCCCAGAGCAGCAGGTGCTCTCTTGACATGGCCTTTTATGGCACTTAGGTTGGCTTGTAGAATGTGGAAACCGGGGTGCGAGGCTTGTGTTGCCCTACAAGACACCCAGTTCCGACCCCCGAAAATCAGATGAAGCATACCAAGTTCCGAGTTCCGAGACCCGGGTCTTGACACATAATTCAGTCAATACTTTCCATGATAATGGCCAACCAAAGTTGAGATTCTTCCGAAGAGAGCAGCATGTGCTCTCTTGACATGGACGTTCATGGCACTTAGGGTATCTTGTAGAATGTGGAAACTACAAGACACCCAGTTCCGACCCCCGAAATTCGAGTGAAGCATACCAAGTTCTGGGAGCAGCAAGTGCTCTCTTGACATGGCCTTTTATGGTGCTTAGGTTGTCTTGTAGAATGTGGAAACCGGGGTGCAAGGCTTGTGTTGCCCTACAAGACACCCAGTTCTGACCCCCAAAAATCAGATGAAGCATACCAAGTTCCGAGTTCCAAGACCCAGGTCTCCGCTTGACATGGCCTTTTATGGCACTTAGGTTGTCTTGTAGAATGTGGACACCGGGGTGCAAAAATTGGTTGCCCTATGAGATGCCAAGTTCCAAACCCGGGTCTCGACAAATGAATATCTGATATCCAGCACACTTCCAATCATCTGGTATTTCATTGAGCAATGGATGATAATACATCTTTGAAAGCCAACATCATCAAGGTTCCCTTATCTGATCCTCGCTATCTCCACCCCCTTTAACACCAAAGTCTGGACATCCAGCATTCAGTGTCTGATTTCCCAATATCAACTTCCAACATAAACACTTCTTCCATGTCCACTTGTGACATAAAAATCTGGTGCACTTGGGCCCTGGCCGTCACTTATGAAGCAGGGGAATATACCGAACAGAAATTCAATGCAGAGAAGACTGGAGGAGAACCAGTTATACCTTCTCCAAACCTGGACACTGATCTGGTGATGGTGTACGATCACTTGGCTGATGTACTCATAAAGGCATATAAAAATCCCAGTGGGTCTTCCTGCAGATGTTGAAAATTTGTTTGATCATTCAAATTCCTTCATGACAGTTAAGATGCAGATTGATATTGCAAGATATAGCAAATTGATATCCCAAAGAACACTGGGCATAATGATGAGAAAGAGGAGAAGTTGCTTGAAAGGTGTCCTCCTGGCCATGAGGGCACAAAGTTGGTGGACAAACCTGCCACAATTCTCGATGCTTCCAGTACCATCATCACATGGTACCTCCTGGACGCCCTGACTGAGACCACCCAGGTGCGTAATGTGGATTGTTACTCAATGGATATTGAATATCAAATGGTACCTACAGAAGGAAATTAGGGTGGCCACCGATTTGCTGTGTCCAAGCCTCGAAAAAAGTGTAAAGGCTGATGGCAATTGGCGATATAATCAAGAATGGTTCAAACAGGGCTCGGAAAATGTTGGGTCAACTCCCGGATGCATCAATTTATCTCTGGCATGGTTTCAACAGGGCCATGAGGTAGGATGTGATGAGATGGTGATTTCTGGAGTCAAACTCACCAATCCCATAGAATCTGTCAGATCCGGAGGTATCTGCATCATTGAAGGGACCCTCCTCCAAGAATATCCTCAAAGCTATTGCAAGGCCGGCAGCCATCGCATCGCGGCACTCAGGGTCATGCATCCTCAGCAGTACTTTGCAGGGTTATGGGCCTTGTCACACCTCGGAGATAAGGCACTGAGCAAGGAACTGCCACAGATGCCAGAGACCCTGCAGTACTGGGCATCCGTGTTTAACACCCTCTCCATCATTTCCAATCAGGAAACCCCCAATCATCGAGACCATTTATCCATTCCTGAATGCTTCGATATTTTGACCACCATGGGGAACTATTCTAATGCTCGGATGAGTATGCCAAGCCTTCAGCTGGAATTCAGGTATGATTCCAGCTGTATAATTACGTTTTCAGGAAGGATTGTCAGACATGGGGTTCATGGAGTGGAAGGGGATCGGATTGCTTGGGCATGGTATATGAGGGATTCTGTGCACATTTATGCCAGGGTTTTCTCATGTGGATGGGCTAGGGTCAATGGCCGCATACTAACCATGCTGTGAAAGATCAAAGAAGTAGAAAGAGCAGTTACCCATGTTAGTAGCAACACACGAATACCATGTACCAATTAGAGCATCAACAGTTCTGGAACTCAAGTTGGAAGTCAAGTTCCATGAATTGAGTCCTGAACTCTGAGTATCTCGGCACTCAGGACTCAATACTCGAAATTTGGGACTCAATAATCGATAGTCCGAATTCAGGTTTGACACTCGGGACTCAGCAAAATGTGAGGCAACAGACTTTGATCCACACATTTTGAGTGCCAAACCCTGCACTCCGGCAGCCAGCACTTGGGACTCGGGACTCATAACAATGTGAAAGAGATGAATTCACATATATTAAATGCCGAACCCTGAACCCCGGCAGCCGTCACTCGGGACTCGGGACTCAGAACAATGTGAAAGATATTAATTCACACATGTTAAGTGCCGAACGCCGAATGCCGAACCCGGAACCTGGAACTTGGGACTCAGAATAATGTGAAAGTTATTGATCCACATAGTTTGAGTGCTGAACCCCAAACCCCAGCAGCTGGCACTTGGGACTCAAAATAATGTGAATGTTATTGATCTACACAGTTTGAGTGCCGAACCCCGAACCCCAGCAGCTGGCACTCGGGAGTCAGGACTCAGGACTCATCACATTGTGAAAGATATTGATCCACACATGTTAAGTGCCAAACCCCAAATGCCGAACCCCGGAACCCAGAACTCAGGACTCAGAATCATGTGAAAGTTATTGATCCACACAGTTTGAGTGCCGAACCCCGAACCCTGGCACCTGGCACTCAGGATTCAGGACTCGGGACTCATAACATTGTGAAAGATATTGATCCACAGATGTTAAGTGCCAAATGCCAAATGCTGAGCCCTGGCACCCGGAACTCGGCACTTGGCACTCAGAATAATGTGAAAGTTATTGATCCACACATTTTGAGTGCCGAATCTCGAACCCCAGCAGCCAGCACTCCGGCACTCAGGACTTGGGACTCATAACAATGTGAAAGATATTCATTCACACATGTTAAGTGCCAAACCCCAGCATCCGGCACACGGCACACGGCACACAGGACTCAGAACAATGTGAAAGATATTGATCCACACATTGTGAGTGCCAAACCCCAAACCATGGAACCCGGCACTTGGGACTCATAACAAACCCACTGCAGGTCCTTCGACCCTTCCATGCACTGGCACAACATGGCCTTCGACAAGCCAGCCAGGCCCACACATTCCAGTGACTTGCTTCTACAACTCAGCCCAGGAGGACTACTAGATGAGACAGAGAAGTCTCATCACCATGTTCCGAGTCATACCATGCTGGCATGGCTAGTTTTCAACTATTTTGTCTTCTCCAAGTCTGCCTATTTTTTCCTTGTGACTTTGCTGCACCTTTTTCTTCTCAGTCTACTGTGAATCTTTTGATGCTCTGCATACTGTCATAGTATGATGATTACATAACATTTGCTTACATGATGTCTATGTCTAACTGACCTGCACTGTTCATTGCTTTGCTGATATCCAATGCCTCCCAAGAAGAGAGCTAGATGTTCTACTATCGATGCTCAGGATGATATGACACCTGAGGTTGCTTGTCGACAAAGCCTCCAGATCTAATTGCGATGTTGGCGGCCATGCAGCACAACTTCAAAAAGCTGGAGAAACAATAGCAGCACCCACAAAGAGTCAGAAAGGACGAAACAATTACCCTGAGCTTGATGCCAGTGATCCTGAAGAAAATTCAATGGCTCCTGCGCAGCTGTGTCAGGGGAAGAAAAGTGTAAGTTTATTTTATTTTAACAATGTTAGAACTATGATCTTACCAGGCTCCTGCAAAACCTCAGACTACAAACAATGTTTCCAAACCAAAACCTGTTCCTGAAAAACCTCAAACTATGAGCAGCAATTCTAAGCGACCCTATCAAAGGTTGGACAACAATGTGAGAAATCACCCAGCCCCACACTTCTCCCCGTCCAGTGCTACGTACCATTCGCTCTTTCTGACAGGTTCAGGTTTAAGGCACCTACGTCTACTTCCAGTGTGCAGCACACCCAGAAGGCATCTCAGTCAAGTGGTCGCAGAAATGCCAGACAGGAGGCAAACCAGTGAGACATGAGTGAGGAAGATGATGATAGAGAGTCTGTGCACCAATGCATGAACATGCTGACCTCCATGAGCATCATCAGGAAATTCACACATTCCTTAACATGCTTAATCAGCTTAACTCACTTATCTCAAAACTTGTTTGCTCTCTCTCACATCATTCACCTGGCATATCTTATATTTTTGAGTGCGAAATACAATAAAACATGTATATTAATATATCTCAACTTTTTTTTCTGAATTCATTCACATTGAAATTTTGGACAAGTAGATTCAATTTCACCAAGGCAGTTAAGTGTAAATAAGTCCGCATAAGGGCACGTCAAGGAATGTGTGAATTTCCTGATGATGACCATATGCAAGTGCTAGCTTTTTTTCACCTCTAGCTTTCTTGATGTACTCATTGCAGGGATGGAGCTGAAAAAAGAGGCATATATCAGCATGTGGACGACAGAGAGGACTCTGGTCAACATTCAGATGCACCTGTTGAAGATGGTGGTGACGATGGAAGGGATTTAGGTGGAGGGGATGGAGGGGATTTTGGTCAAGAGCATGACTGGAAGACAAAACCCATGGATGTGGAGGGTCAAGATGTGGAGGGTCAAGATGATGTATTCCAATTTTTTTGCTCATGTTCACTCATTGATTATGTGTATAGGATACTTATGATGTTTCTCGAATGTCATCAAGCACAGAATGGACAATGCAAAGCTCCTTCACCATCATATCTTTCAAAAATGAAAGGAAATGAACGTGCATGTACTTCCATTTGCTCCAAGTCTCCTCGCCAATGCCCATCTCAAAGTAGTGACCACTCAAGATCTGTCAATGTGTGCCATCTTGGATGCCTCTTCTGTTCAAGCGCCTACTCCTGATGTAGACGCTCGCCATCTCATCCGCATAAACTTTACATTCACCCTAAGTCTCCATGCCAACACTCATATCAGCCCACAACGTCTATGCAATGTCCTTCATATGTGAAGTCTTCACATTGGCGCTCCCCATCTCAGCCAGTCACTTCCTCCAATAGTCATACACAGGCCTCCTCTTGCAAACACTCTCCGTCACAGACTTCTGACCATGCCACTACTCCTAGTCATTCACTCTCTCGCAGCACTACACCCATTCAAGCTCAGCACACACGAAATGTCAAGATGACACAAGACAACCCTTCTAAGCTTGGATTTTATTCACCTTGTTGGCAAGGCTTGCTTCAGGCAGCAAAGTTACAAATGCGACTGCAAGCTGTTCTCACACATCCAATCCCAGAACACCAGGATGCCATGCAACTTGCGCAAGAAGTCCTGGACACCAAATTGTGGGTATGCCACCAGAAGAAGCTCAAATTCGAGAATGGTAAATTTCCCCTACACTGCCGCTTTCTTCGAGTCTTCTCATGTCTTGTCACAAGGCTACTTCCCGGAGTATAGCCCGCAGATGTGCCGGTTGGTAAGTCCCCCATTTATTGATGGTGAACACTCTCGCTGATACGTTGATCAGCTCTGTGACGATCTCTTCACGTTCTGTACAGAGCTTAAAAATGTTGTTATCTCTATAGCTAAATTGTCTTATGATATCTTCCTGAAGGGCACCTCATTGCGATCGGAGGAGATAAAGAAGCGAGTCATTGCAGCTGCCACTAAGCTACTCAAGAATTTTGTATCACAGGCCCTCAAGGATGTTTGTCTCGAATTTTTCTACAGCGACAGCAAGAAAGCGCTGAAGAACACGGATGACTTCCACCAAACAATCCCTGTTAACATGCTCATTCTCGTGGCGGCAGTCATGCGCCTTTTTCTTTTTCCTTTTTCGCTGATGATTTCATAGATGAAGGGTGTTATTTCTGTGTTCAGTGAAACTGGGACTGACAAATCTCCTGAACTCCCCACTGATAGATGCAGGACCGACTTCAACAAGTTGTGGGCATCAGTTGATAAGTTGCTCGACATTCCGGAACTTCATGAAGAGCTTCAAGAGATGCTGCAGCAATGGCTAAGATTGGTACAGGCGAATCTGATTGGCATGCAGATGGGAGTGCAGCAGGCAGTGACGTGGACATCAATATCATACTTTAATGCG
>JABCPU010000865.1:0-23235 GCA_016800925.1 Suillus spraguei | reverse complement strand
CACGTGTCAAAAAAAGTTATCTGCTAAATCAGTGAAGACATGCAAAAAAGTAAAGCACATGATACTGTCGCATCACATCATGTAGTCTCAAGTCTCAAGTCTCAGATACTGACACGTCTCAACTCACCATGAGTAAAGTTTCACAATGTACCCCTCTCAATATGCCTCATGGTTTGCATCAGAAGATGAGAGTTCATCACATGAAGGACATTCATGCAGCCCTGACCTAGATTTTCAAGTACCACTAGCATCAGATGATCAATATCAGTATTATTCACCTAATTCCCCCGACTCTGGCTTCTCAGTTCCAGACCCGTCCGAAGCTTGCGGTTCCCATACCACGATCGTGTTAGAATCTGCATCCGATAGCCCCTATCCGGAAGAAGATAGAGATATCCGGAAATGATATCCGGAAGTATTTCCAGTCATGTGACCTGTCATCCAGATTAGGTTACTCCTCTTAAATCACCGGACTACCTGTCAAGTAGCGGAGTAGACTAACACTCATCCATATAATGATAGCATAGTGTACAGCTACTTACTCCAGACTCCGTCATATCATTGGAGATGATGACGGAGATACTCCATACATATTTAGTATAAGAACAACATGTAAACTACAAGTTAAAGTGTAAATAAGAAATCTATTCTGTACCAAAGTTACTCTACTCCTATAAACTGGATTTCCAATCCTTTCCAGTTCCTACATAGTCTGCTCTTCTGGAACCCCTATTTCCGGAATACCTCCAGAAAACATCTCGGAAACCTCCTCTGGAAATCCTTTGGATTCCTTTCAGAAACTTTATCGGAAACTCATCTGGAAGCCCTCCGGATTCTTTCCCCCTATACTCTGGCTATAATCTTATCAGGTTATGAAGCCCTGCTACTCAAATGGATTACAGTATGCCCTCCAGTTCCAGTTCTCTGTTTAATATTCTGCATCTTGCTGAAGATGGATCCAATTGGGTCACTTACAAGAATCACATGACAATTGCCTTAAGGGTGTGCAGACTCAGAGAATATGTAGATGGGACGGTAGTCAAGTCCATCCGCTATGTTGCTGACACAGCGGAGTAGTACGCAAACTGGACGGAACTGCAGCAACCCGGACGAAATCAAGGACAATAGGAAGGAAGTTAATGAGTACATACAGAAAGACTCACTCGTCCAACAGCATATCTTCAGCACCATCACGGATAGGCTGATGCTACAGCTGGATAGCATGGATTCCGGATCTGGCATGTGGTTGGAACTCTGGAAGATCCATGAGGGCAAGTCCGCCCTAGTAAAGGCGATGTCCAGAAATGCATGCTCCTAACTTGTTGTGACAAATCCAGGGATGTAAAGGTGCACTTTGGAGAGTTGAATCGACTCCGCCAGACCATGGCAGGGAATGGGTACACAGGTAGCTGATGAAGACTACACTGCCATAATCATGGGATCATTCCTGGATTATTACCATTTGATCATCTCATCTTTGGAAGCCGCTGCAGGTTATGCCCAGAAGCTAGTGATGCCTCACAAGCTAATAACTGCAGTAACCATGGAGTATGAGCATTGGCTCATCAGAAATCCGCATTCCAGAAAGAAGGCCAGAAATTCTGCATTGTCCACTGGAACTAATCCTTGGAATAGCCGTGGAGCAAACAATGACATTGTATGTTACAACTGCGATAAGAAAGGACACTACAAATCAGATTGTTGGGCCACCAGAGGAGGAAAGGAAGGACAGAGACCGGTGTAGCGAGAAAAAGTCATGCTGACCGTCAAAACCCTGTTTTCGACAAGCGTCTCATTAACGTCTGTGGCAGCAACCAGAGGATTTCCTTATAGCAATGAAATAGCCTTTTCGCTCCGCTAAGGCAGAACCATTCTTCTCCCATGAACCCTTACCGGATCCTTGTGCTGATGCCCTCATGTCCTGTCCTATTCTGTCTAGAATCCATTGGTGCGTAGTTACCTCGCTTCCATCATTACTAAACCTACAGCAGGATTTACCTTACATTCCAAGGGGCCGCTGCACACTGTGTGCCTGTTTATTAAGTACCCTGTTTATTTTCTTTCTCGCTACCGGACTCGCATAGCTATCTCATATGCGCTTGCATATGTTAAAAAGGACTCAACATACATACCATTACTTTTACTTCCCATTACATCCCTTCACTAGGACTTAGTATCTGAAATGCTCACTAGTCGCAATCTATTTGCCTTTGAACTTTTCTCCGTTTGAACTTCGCTCATTGATTTAACCGCTGGTAACTTTACCGCTCAAAGTACTGCATGACTTTCGACTTCACTACTCGTAACCAGACTGCAGCCAGTGATCTCGCTGGGTTGTTTTCTCTCTCACCTGCATTCCCGCTCATATGGAGTTGCTGCTACTGCTACCATGCCGCCAGTAGCAATAACATTTTTGTCTCGCCCAAGTAACTTTGTTTCTTGCTCTCGCTAGCTAACCATTGCAGCTATCCTTACCACGCGTGTACCGCTGACACTGCGCTAGTACCGCCGATATACCGCTACCGCCGCTAACCTCAGAAGTCAGAATTCTTGTTGCCATATTAGTACTTCATTGTTTCCTTCGCACTAACTTGGAAGGAATTACTTCTATTTGCAGTCCTCTTGGGTCGAACATCTCACTCACGCCTTCAGTAGGATTAACACTGTGCTTATACTTAGGCCAGCGCTAGTTTCTTTGTTTCACCGGAAAGTCAAAGATGCAAAGGTAGCAGAAACTCGAAGAAGCCAACCGCTAATACTGCAGCAGCTGCCCCTATCCCACTGGAAAGCTTTGCTTTTGCAACAATTTCCGGACCTCCGGAAAGCCACCAGAGCACAATATTGGACTGTGGAGCAACATCTCATTTTTGTCCAGACCAGGAATGATTCACCAAATTCATAGAGATCCCACCCCAGGAAGTCCAGATGGCAGATGGTATAGCCATTAGTGCTTTTGGACGAGGAGAGGTCCAGCTGGAATTGCCACTCGGAGAAGTGAGCACCACTGTAACCCTCTGGAATGTGCTATACACGCCTAAGATGGCACAAACTCTCGTTTCCACACATCAGATAACTGCCGTGGGTTTTGCTATTTATTTTGAAAACACACTGCAAAATCCGGACCCCTGCTCTGAAGTGAAAGCTGATTGCAACAATTCCCTTAATCAATGGTCTGTACACCATATCTGCTGCTCTGGAAGAACGAGCAAATGTTGCCAAACTCACAGTATGTGAACTCCATCAAATTCTTGGACATGTTGCACAACCTGCTGTGATCCATGCGGTGAAGCATGACTTAATCCGAGGCATTGAGCTTGACTCCGCTTCATGTCCGGAATTTTGTGAGGCCTGTACCAAAGCCAAAGCTGCATGACAGCCATTTCCGGATGAATCGGAAAATCAATCCCAGACATATGGAGAACTTATTCACACAGATTTGTGGGGACCTGCTCAGACGGAAAGTGTAGCCGGACATGTATACTATGTCAGCTTCACTGACGACTTCAGCTGCTGGACTGTGATTGAATTCCTGAAGCTTAAAAGCGATGCATTCTCTGCTTTCAAACATTTCCAAGCCAAGACATCATGCCAGAATTCCAGAACCCAAGTCCAAAAACTTTGACACCTGGGACTGGAATTCAATGCATACCTGAAGGATCAAGGTATCAAGCGACAGCTTACAGTCCACAACTCACCCCAGCAGAATGGAGTTGCGGAATGTCTTAACCAGACACTTGTAAAGCATGCCCGAGCCATGTTAATTGGCCGGAACATGCCAAAGTACCTCTGGGCAGAAGCTGTCAATTATGCCACTTGGTTGAAGAATTGTTTTCCATCCAATGCCATATCAGATAAAACTCCTTTTGAGCTTGTCCATAAATACAAACTGAATCTTGCACTTGCGCATGAGTTCAGAACTCCAGTATACATCCATACTACCACTGGAGGGAAGTTGGAGGCCTGAGCGGAAGAAGCCACATTTGTAGGAATAGATGGAGAGAGCAAAGGTTTCTGAAGTCTGTTATTAATGCTGATGAGGTTCCAGATGAGGGGGAGTATAGTGGACTGGAAAATCTGGAACATCCGGAAGAAGCACTGGACAATCCATCACCCAGTTGGAAAATCGTCCAGCCCACACCAGCATTACCTCCGGATCTGAAAACACCACCCTGGATTTCACAGCAACTTCCTGCACCTGTCACCCCACAAGTTACCAGAGTCTGACAACCTGCAGGATATTACCATGCCCTTCATGAAGGTGGAAACACTGCAAGTTCCATAATAGAAGCTGTGTATGCCATTATTGAGCGATCCAGAGATAATGAAAAGGACCTACATGAAAGCGCACAAGCTGCCACACTTCCGGAACCGACACTGAAGGAAGTGTTGGATGGTCTGGATGGTCTGGAATGGCAAGAGGCCATAGACTACAAGTTAAGCCAGCTTAAAAAGCTAAATGCCTGGAAGATTGTAGATCCCCCGTGAGGTGTAAACATAATCCCAAGCCATTTTGTTTTAGTGACGAAGCATGGACCGGACGGAGAAAAGCTGTCATATACCATACATCTGATCTCAGATCCGATTAATCCTACTTCCGTCCGGTCCACAGATCCTGTCCAGATCACCCATCTGAAGGTCCCTACTTCTCACACTCTAACTCCCTTGTGGACATCTGGGTCTACCTCCTTTTGGCAATCCTCCTGTCTCTGGTATTCTGGCTGTGTATATTTCCTTCCTGCTTATTGATCTGTTACCTGTGTCTCATTTCCGACTTGCGCTTACTGATCTGCTGTGCATTAACTAATAGACTTCCATTATACATCGTACATATGTAGCCCTCGGTCCCGGACTTGTTGATTATCCATGCTAGTTACTTAGAGTATATAAACCACTTGTAAATCTCCATAGAACCTTAGTTCGAATATCATCTTAGATTCTGCTCAATCTATTCCTCTGGACTTGAGTTACTTCCAACTCTGGTCATCTTCCAAGACTTAGGATTGATTCCTATAAGTCTGCATCTCCGACTCTACCCTCTGGTAGTCTATCTCTGTTAGTTTCTAGTTAAGGACTCATTCCGAGACTAGCCTTATTCCTTGTATCATCTCCACGTTCCAGATAACCTTTGGACACATCATACCTGATACCTTCGGATGTATACCTACCCTCTGAAATAAGGGGCATTACTTGAAAAAGGGGCACAGTGTATGAACTGAGGCCAAAGCCCTTCAGATCTCTTACCCTTTGAGTATGGTCTTAACAAAAGCTCAAACTCTGAGTGGGTCTAGTGGCTAACGGACAATGTCAGAAGCATGGAATTGACTATTCTGAGACTTTTGCTCCAACCACAAATATGACCACCATCCACATAGTACTTTCCATTGCTGCACATAGAGATTGGGAAATCCATCAGATCAACATCAAAAGTACCTACCTTAATGCAGAATTAAAGGACACCATCTATATGCGACCTCCACCCGGATATCTATCTCTGGAAGAAGAAGGAAAAGTTTTCCTCCTATTATGGAGTCTTTATGGTCCTCAAACAGGCCGGATTTGAATGGTCTGAGGAGCTAGAGAAGTTCTTTCTTGATGCCGGATTTACGCGCTCACAAGTAGACCAAGCAGTTTACTTCTGCCGGAAATTGGAGGAACACACAGTCATCACAGTATCCATAGATGACATGGCTGTCATATCCAAGTATTGGAAGCACATAGACTGCTTCAAAGCAGAACTCCAGAAAAGATTTGAAATCTCCAACTTAGGGGAACTCACCTGGTTATTAGGACTTAAGGTAGAATGAGACCGCCCCAATCAAACTATTGCACTTGCGCAGAAGGTATATGTCCAAACCATTCTGGAACATTTCTGACTCCAGGATGCAAAGTCTGCCCATATCCCCATGATTTCCGGAGTTATGCTTTCCACAGATCAATCCCCATCTACTTCTGATGAATCAGAAGAAATGCAGGAAGTACCATACCAGCGTTGAATAGGATCCCTCATGTACACTGCTACCAGCACATGTCTGGATATTGCATTCCCTGTCTCCATATTGTCTCAGTTCATGTGGAAACCTGGCTGGACCCACTGGGAAGCAGTAAAAGATGTAATCTGTTATCTTAAGGGTACTTCTGACTTCAAACTGATGCTCGGAGGATCTGACGCAGGTTTAGAAGTTTATGTTGATGCAGATTGGGCTTCACAACCACACCAGCATTCCATGTCCGGATATACAGTGATGTTGCATGGAGCTCCAATAGCATGGAGCGCATGGAAACAATCTATTATAGCCCTTTCCACTGCAGAGATGGAATACATTGCATTGACTGGAGTTGCTCGGGAAATCCTCTATCTACAGTCACTCATTGGAGAGTTATATGAACCCATCACTAAACTCATCATTGTCTACTGCGACAACCAAGGAGCTATTTCACTTGCGTCTAACTCCAAATTCCATGCCCATACCAAACACATCGACATCCATTTTCATTTTATCTCTTACTTAGTAAAGCACGGAATTCTCGACATCCAGTATTGTCCGATGGACGAAAACATTGCGGACATATTCACCAAAGCACTCCCAAGGCCGTGACTTCAGAAGTTGTGAGCCGGTCTCAGACTAGATACCGCTTGAGGGGGAGTGTTAGAATCCACGTCCAATAGCCCCATATCCAGAAGAAGATAGAGATATCCGGAAATGATATCCAGAAGTATTTCTGGTCATGTGACCTGTCATCCAGATTAGGTTACTCCTCTTAAATCACTGGACTACCTGTCAAGTAGCGGAGTAGACTAACACTCATCCATAATAATGATAGCATAGTGTACAGCTACTTACTCCAGACCCCGTCATATCATTGGAGATGATGACGGAGATACTCCATACATATTTAGTATAAGAACAACATGTAAACTATAAGTTAAAGGGTTGAAATAAGAAATCATTTCTGTACCAAAGTTACTCTACTCCTATAAAACTGGATTTCCAATCCTTTCCAGTTCCTAACATAGTCCGCTCTTCTGGAACCCTTATTTCCGGAATACCTCTGGAAAACATCTCAGAAACCTCCTCCAGAAATCCTTCGGATTCCTTTTGGAAACTTTATCGGAAACTCATCTGGAAGCCCTCCAGATTCTTTCCCCCTATACTCCAGCTATAATCTTATCAGATCATGTGTTCAG
The DNA here is from genome assembly GCA_016800925.1 of Suillus spraguei. NCBI lineage: Eukaryota > Fungi > Basidiomycota > Agaricomycetes > Boletales > Suillaceae > Suillus > Suillus spraguei. The sequence goes on along the minus strand of JABCPU010000865.1, from coordinate 16,049 downwards.
AAGTCGACGTACCTGAACTTCTCAAATTAAATACTCCCGACTCTCTATTTCAATTATTCAAAGCTCAGCACCTGGAAGTTAGTATAAGCCAGCAACAGAGATGAAGACTGTGATGTCCTGATTGCAATGAATAGTCACAAACGAGCATCCCTTCTACCATTCCACTATGGTCTGAAGGCCAATTCAAGTCCTTGAGCAATCACCATGGCAGCAAGAAGTGCGTGCAGATGGTAATGAAAAAAACAGAAGTAGCTTTCAGCTGGGAACATGTTTGACGGGCCAATTACTTGGTCCAACAGTATTACATCAGATCAAAGGTACATTTCATATCATTTGTTAATCAATCAATACCATTATGTCACTTATATCAGGTATCCGAGTATTATGTCTCCTCTCAATGAGCGCACTTGTGCAGGTATTCCCATCAATTGGCCAGACAATGTGCACCCTTTCCTTGTCATGTTCCCTTGGGAGAGCTATCACGACAGGCCGAATGCTCTACCATTCACTGTCGATATCACACACCTGTCTGAACCTTGTGCTCAATCCAAGCATTGCGACCCTAACATGTTTGATGGATCCCCCTGCGGTGAGTGTGCAATTGTACATAAGCATATCTCTCAGCTGGTCAAAATTGCCTGGGACCCGAAGGCACACACAAACTACAAGTACCTAGGCCTTGCACACATGCAGGACATCGCCAAGATGTATGCTGCACAGGTTAAGGAATTAAAACTGCAGGTAAGGTTATTTTCATTTTTTCACTTATATTCATTCCTACTGACTACAAATACTAGGCCTGCAATGATTCCCGCAAATACATGACATCCCTCACACAGCTCAATGGCTATGGCCGCCTCTTGATGGTGATATCCAAAAATGATGTCCCCTGCCTCCAGCAAATTATCAAGATCGCATTGGACAATGGTGCCAGTGTCCGTGAGGTTGTCAACAGGCTAGAAGATGCCATTGAGGGCATATATTGCTGTCACAACCCACAAATGAATTAACGCAAGGGCAGAGACTAGGACTCAAACTAAGGTTATCACAAGAGAAGAGAGAGGAGCAAGGATGTCTTGGATTGCTACTATGTAGATACAAGAGGTTTGAACTAAAGAACTACTACAGCAAAACTAGCTAACTATATACACATATTGAGACTGAGATATAAACTGAGTTTGAAACTACTAGCCAATCATAAAATAGAAGAATCGTACGATGTGATAATTGTGACATAGTAATGGCATCATATTCTAGAAGGCTCTAAGATCACATGATACTATCTTATCTTATCTTATCCGATAGCATCATAGAAGATCTCTTCATCTTCATCAGGGAGTTTGGTTATAGAAGTGGATATAGGGATTTTGGTAGGGTTAAGGTTTGTCTTAGTGCTGGGTGAGATGCTTTAGGGAAATTGAGGAAAGAATAATGGTTTGTATTTGGAATTCATGACAATTACCCTCAAGGATATGGTTCTAGTGATATCAACATCGCTACTCTAGTATATCATCTGGGAGGACGCCAACTTCTTTATGCGCTCAATCACCAGATCAGTGTGCCCTCCATTCGCACTCTTTGAGCTCGGTCCACATTCACTACCATAACGCCCACCATCGGACCCATTCGGCCTGAGCAATTTGATGAAAACATATGCAATATTATTCTCAATACTTGGGATGGTACAACATCTCTATGTGGAGTCAGCTTTATGATTGATGAGATGGCCCTTGAAGAAATGGCGAGAATTGCTTCTTGGACCCAAACCAGGTGGCACCCCGACTAGGACCCCGGAACTCGACCACCAAAGCAGCGCGCAACCGCGCACAGGACGCCAAAAGGCGGCCCCAAGAGCCCCAAACAACACAAGCACCCATCAACGAGACCCCAAGCATCAAAAAAACACCAACCACCCAAGAAACATGGCCCCGACGAACACACCAAACCCACCAACTGCATCCCAGTCGACAAGAATGAACAATCGCAAAACAACAGCAAACAAACCTCTACTGTCCATCAGTAAATCTAACGAAGACCACGCGCTAGGAACAGGCATAAGAACGGATGTAAACTCGATCAACTCAGCAAGAAAGATTCTCGCTACTCATGGGCTGACACTACCGATGGCAGGCAACATGCTACAGCCCATAGCAACAGCCCTATTCGAGTTCAGCATATCAGCCAATCTAGGAGCGACTCACATCGATATACTCCGCGCAATGGCCTTCGTTCTGCTCGAGATCGACAGGGAGATAGACGTACAAGGTATTGTTCAGAAGATCCAAGCCCTAATGGGAGGACCGGTCGCCACACTGGATGAGAAGGTAGAGGAATTAGAGAAAACAATAGAAAAGCACAAGTCAGCATTGGAATACACAGCAACAGAGGTAAGCAAACAACTCAACTCAGCCGTACTAAACATTGCACAGGCATCCGAGAATGCTACCGCGGTCAGAAACAACACCCCAACCTCGCACAGAGACGTCGCCGAACAGAAAGGCCAGAGATCATACGCAGCTGCAACCAAGGATGGAATTCCGACTCCCTTAGTCAAGGTCCTCGCCAGAAGCGAAGCTCAAGCGCATCAGATACTTATAGAAAGACGCTCACCGAACTTCACTAACACGCTAATCAACCTCACAGAAATTCAGCTAGTTACGAAAGCCAATCTAGCAGTGGAGGCCATGACTAAGGAGGACGCCGACATCCCACAGAACATCAAATTCTTATCAGCAAGACGTCTCCCCCAAGGAGGCGTACTGTACGAACTCGACTCAACTGAATCGGCCGCATGGTTCGGTACACCGTCAAACCGCAGCAAGTTTCTCGACGGCTTCGGAATTGAGGTAGCAATCAGAGACAGGGCATTCCATGTCATAGTGGAGAACGTACCGATAAGCTTCATACCAGAGAACCAAGCGGCACTTTCCGACATCGAACAGAAAGCAGGGATGAGACCCCGGACAATAACGAAGGCAAGATACATCAAACCAGTCAACAGACGCAGCCCAGGCCAACGTACTGCCCACATCATCCTCACGTTCAATACGAAAGAAAGCGCCAACCAGGCAATCAAGTTCGGACTTACCGTAGCAGGTAAGAAAGTTTATGCAAGGAAACTAATCGCCGAACCTTCTAGATGTCTCAAATGCCACTCATTCGATGGATCACACAAGGCAGCGGAGTGTCAGCAAGAATCGACACGTGCGGCACATGCACTGGAATACACAGGACCTCGGCATGCACAATAACTGACCAGAACTTCTTCTTCTGCGCGAACTGCAATGCCCAAGGCCACGCAGCCTGGGACAGGAACTGCCCCACGTTCATCCAGAAATGGGACGACCACAAGAACCGTCACGCAGAAACGAAGTACCGCTTCTACCCAACCGAGGATCCCCTCACGTGGGAGAGGATCATGGATGCGAACTTCGAATGACACGAGCATGAAGACTGGCAAGCGAGTTCACAGCAGCCCAACCAAGAACAGCAACCCCCAAGATACCCCCCGCCAAGGAACAGGGAGAACGAATGGCAAACAGTCCAAAGAAACAGACAACCAAGAACTGCAACCAAATGAACCCCAACCGCACACCCTTGGGGGGACAGACACGTATCACAGATATGTGGGGCCAGCCATCGAAAAGCCAGATGACACCGAAGCCGTCACAGTCTCTGCAGAACGACACGAGACTTCACCTCCCAGCACGCTCGACCCTCACTTGTCATCACCCCGAGGATCCCCAATGCCACTCGGTGAATACAACCCAGGCAGATGGAGCGATGACCAAGACCTAGATTAAATGCCAGAACAACCCAACGACCAATTAGCAGGGGGCGACAACTTACGAATCTGGCAACAAAATCTAAGGAAATCGCTCCCAGCCTGGGAGCACATGCTCAAGGACCTGGACCCGAATGTATATGACATCGCCTGTATACAAGAACCATATCTAAACCCGGTAAAATTAGCTAACGCCTCCAACCTAAGACAGTACTGGGATGTAATATACCCGACAGACCATCATACCAGCCCAGAAAGATCGCAAGTAATAATGCTAGTTAACAAAAAACTCTCGAAGAACGACTGGCACACCGTCACGATCAAATCGTCGAACGTAATGGCAATCGAACTGACGGGCAACTTCGGGAAGGTACGCATGTACAACATATATAATGCCTGTGATCACGATAACACACTAATATTTCTCGAACGGCACATGGCCACGGAGCGCAACACAAGGCAGGCGCAGCGCACCGCTAAAGGCGAACAAGGCGCAAAACCAGAGTACATAATGTGGATGGGCGATTTCAACCGCCATCACCCTTTGTGGGAACCACAGCATAACACACACTTATTTACAGCAGCAAATCTAAACGCTGCAGCAGTACTAATAAACCTATTGTCTATGTATAACCTTGTACAGATACTCCCACCGGGTCTAACTACCCTAGAAGCCTCTAATACAAGAAACCTAACACGCCCGGATAATACGTTCTGCTCCATGCAAATGGAGCAACGGATCAGCAAATGCAGCGTTGAACAACACCTCCGCCCAGTTGTCACAGACCACTTCCCAATCATAACGGTCATAGACATAGAACCGGAACGTGTGATGCACGCCCCCAAGCACAACTATCACGCAACGGATTGGGAAGAGTTCAGAGAGTACCTAGCCAGCAAGCTAAGCAATATCCCACCACCAAATGAACTAACTACCCACGTACAGTTCCAGGAAGCATTGACAGCGCTGACGAGGTGCATTTCGGAAACGGTAGAAGCCAAGGTCCCTAAATCCAACCCCTCCCCATACGCGAAGTGCTGGTGGTCAAAAGAACTAGAGGCAGAGCGAAAAGGGGTAAGGAAACTAGCTAGAGACTCAAGAAAACACCTAGCGAGACGGAAGACCCGGTACACGAGGAATACAGAGCGGCATGAAACAAACTCGCGGAGAACATCAAACGAGCAAAGACAGACCACTGGAATGAATGGATGGAATCGCTAACACCAAAGGGGATCTGGACCTTTCATAAGTACGCAGCTAGTACACCAACTGACCAAATCCACACCAGAATAAAAACATTACAAGACCAACAGGCTGACGGCCAAAATGGTGTAACACAGGATAACGCTCGAAAAAGTGAACTGTTATATAACGTCTTTTCAGATCACCGGTGGAAAACGACTCAGTAGACCCAGACTTCAACTATGACCCCCCAATATGCGATTTCGAGCCCATAACGGACCAGCAAATCTACTGCGCAATAGCCAAACTAGCTCCTCATAAAGCCCCAGGCCTGAACGGAATTCGCAACATAGTCTTTACCAAGTGCGCGGATCTAATAGTACCTCACATGGCACCAATCTTCTGAGCTACATTCACACTGAAAATCTACCTGAACGAATGGAAGTGCTCATCAACGATAGTGTTAAGAAAACCCAGAAGGCCAGACTACAGTGTGCCAAAAGCGTATAGACCAATAATGCTCCTGGATACCATGGCTAAGCTTCTATCCTCCTGCGTAGCAGACATCTCACATACATTGCAGAACAACACGGCCTATTACCAGCAACGCACTTCGGCGGACGGCCAGGCAGATTGACGGTAGACTCACTCCACATGTTAAGAAATTCATAACAGAGCTTGGGCATCGAAAGATGATCACGTCTCACTACTATTCCTCGATGTAAAAGCGGCATTCCCAAGCGTAGTTACAAACAGACTCCTGCACATTCTGAAAAGAAAAGGGATACCAATGCAGTATGTCGAATGGTACAGAAGAAGACTCGAAAATAGAACCACCCATCTCTTCTTTGACGACTACCAATCGAAACTCTTCAAGGTCCCAGACGGACTTGATCAAGGATGTCCATTGTCCCCAATAGCATTCATTTTCTACAACTCAGATGTACTGGAAGTCGCTAACCCCAACCCACGCAAAGGAGAACTGAGCCTGGGCTTCCTCGATGATGTCGCGTTAGCAGCCAGAGCGAAATCATATGAGGAATCGAATGAAAAGCTCAGACACATGATGGAGAAAAGGGGAGGAGCATTAGAATGGAGTGAACGGCACCACGCTGAGTTCGAACTTGAGAAAACAGCACTAATATGTCTATCAAGGAAGTGCATACCGGATGAACAGAACCCACGCAAGACCACACCAGAACGCCGCCCAGCTATCACCATCCGCAATTGCACCATTCAACCGTCGAAATCACACAAGTTCCTGGGCATGATCGTAGACGAGAACCTCAACTTCAAGGAACACGCGGCCTACACACTTGCAAAAGGAACAAAGTACGCACTAGCATGTATGAGGGTGATCCGACCGACAAAAGGAATGCATGGAAGGGCGATGAAACGGCTGTACGAAGGAGTCATACTGCCAAAAATGCTTTACGCAGCGGACGTCTGGTGCTCAGGCCTCGTTGCAAAAGGGAGAGGGAAACAGAGAGGGGGCAGGGGACCGAAAGGCTTCGCCACACAGATGTCGAGAGTTCAGCACATGGCCATGACCCTAATAACAGGAGGACTAAGATCAACTTCCAATGATATGTTAGATGCGCACGCTAACGTCTTACCATTTCAACAGACACTCTGCAAAATCTGCCTGAGGGCGACACTCCGCATGGCAACACTCCCAGACACTCACCCACTAGCAAAGGACATCAGGTCAGCGTACATGTTCAGCGCAAAAAGGGAATTCAAGGGGAGAAAACGACACCCGTCTCCACTGCACAAACTGACGTACGAGTACCAGATAGACCCCGACACCACAGAGAAGATTAGGCCGGTCAGACACTATCCAAAGTGGACCCCAGACACCGAAACGCACATCGCAGACAAACCAGAGAGAGCAGCGGATGAAGACTTATCGGCGGAAGAAGACATAAGAGCATACTCGGACGGATCTTCGATCGAAGGAGGAGTGGGGGCAGCAGCAGTGATCATGCGAGGCAGAGAAGTGATTAAGAGTCGGAGATTCTACCTGGGCAAGGACACGGAGCACACGGTGTATGAATGAGAGCTTGTGGGAATGATTCTGGCAGTTCAGCTTCTAAAAGAAGAGGGAGGAGAAAGGGGGGGTACCATGTCACTGGGGGTAGACAATCAGGCAGCCATCCGCGCAACATCAGCCTTCCGTTCACAACTGGGACACTACATGATGGACATGTTCCATGACGACCTACGCAGGGTCATCCCAGCCAATGATGGAAGGAAACTCATCATCAGGTGGACGCCAGGGCATAAGGGCATCCCGGGCAATGAAGCAGCGGACGAGCAGGCAAAGAGGCAGCGAGAGGGAAATCATCGGGAATGAACGAACTCCTGAAATCCTTGCTAACAAAACACGGCGAAACCAAGGAACTGCCACGTAGTAAGTCAGCGATCAAACAGACATACCACCGCAGAATAAAGGACGAGGCGACGGAAATAGCAAACAACTCACCAAGGTTCACCGCCCTGCGCACCATAGACCAGTCAGCTCCTTCCAACAGATTCGCTGCAAAAACTGCATCGTTACCAAGGAAGCACAGCTCGCTTCTCTTTCAGCTCAGAACGGGTCATATAGCGCTCAACAAACACCTACACCGGATATCGAAGAGCCAATCAGCCAAGTGCGAAAACTGCAACGCGCACAAGGAAACAGTACATCATTTCCTATTAGTATGCCCCACCTTCACCAGACAGAGAGACGCCATGCGTCTCGAAGTAGGCCCACGCAAATACAATATCAAGCACTTGCTCAATGATACTCAAGGAATGAGAGCGACCCTGAAATACATCGCACGTACAAGATGCTTCGAGCAGACTTTCGGAGATGTTACCCCCCCAAGGAAAAAGAGGAAAGGAGAGAATAATAGAACGAAATCAAACCCAAACATAACCGCTTGCCTCTTCACAGGCATCACAGTTCCCGCCCACGCCGGAACCATTGTCAAGACGCTACCAAGACAAGATATATAGAGTAAATACCAAGGTACATACATGTAGGAGATGTCCAACATAGGGCTTAGCCCCAACGAACAATAAACAAGGATTCAAAAAAAAAAAAAAAAAAAGAAATGGTGATTCATTTCGGCAAGTACAACATGATCGGTGGTCTTTGTTGGAAACACTCCAACCTTGTTAATCCGGTCTTGTGCACATACGACTCCACTGTAAAGATACAACCTAACCTGGGCTGTAGATAAACTACCTCCTAAGTTAGTATGTGAGTCTTGTGCTCCGTCTAGTCTGCTTCACTTGTTGAACAAGAGCATTTGACCCTAAAGGGGGATGCCTGTTAGTATAGCTAAGTTCGAGTCAAACCAATGTGTGAAAGTAGTGTCATAGTCAGTGGTAAGCTGCTGCAGCTAGCGAAGATGCCATTGGAATTGACATTGTATGTAGTGGTACTACCATGGTTGAAACAATGCTTGGAAACATTGTGTCAAGCGATTTCAAGTGATAAAGTCAGCAGTAGCAGTAAGGTGCGAGCGGTGCAAAGAAACAGTAAAGAAAACTGCGGTACTTTCAGCAGTGAAACAAAGAAACTAGCGCTGGCCTAAGTATAAGCGCAGCGATAATCCTACTGAAGGTGCGAGTGAGATGTTCGACCCAAGAGGACTGCAATAGAAGCAATTCCTTCTAAGTTAGTGCGAAGGAAACAACGAAGTACTAATAAGGCAATGAGAATTCCAACTTTCGATGTTAGTGGCAGTAGCGGTATATCGGCGGTACTTGCACGGTAAGGATAGCTGCAACAGTTAGCTAGTGAGAGCAAGAACAAAGTTACTTGAGCAAGATGAAAATGTTATTACTACCGGCGGTGCGGTAGCGGTAGCAGCAACTCCATACAAGTGGGAACATTGGTGATAGAGGTAACGACCCAGTGAGATCACTGGCCGTGGTCCGGTTACAAGTAACGAAGTCAAAAGTCGCGTGGTACTTCGAGCAGTAAAGTCACCAGCAGCTAAATCAATGAGTGAAGTTTGAACAGAGAAGAGTTCAAAGGCAAATAGATTGCGACTAGCGAGCGTTTCAGATACTAAGTCCTAGTGAAGGGATGTAACAGGAAGTAAAAGTAATGGTATGTATGTTGAGTCCTTTTTAACATATGCGAGTGTGTACGAGATAGCTATGCGAGTCCGGTAGCGAGAAAGAAAATAAACAGGGTACTTAATAAACAGGCGCACAGCGTGCAGCGGCCCCTTGGGATGTAAGGTAAATCCTGCCATAGGTTTAGTAACGGCGGAAGCAAGGTAACTACGCACCAATGGATTCTAGACAGAATAGGACAGGACATGAGGGCATTGGCGTGAGGATCCAGTAAGGGTTCACAGGAGAAGAACGGTTCTGCCTTAGTGGAGCAAAAAGGCTATTTCCTCACTATAAGAAATTCTTCAGTTGCCACTGCAGACGCTAATGAGACGCTTGTCGAAAACGGGGTTTTGACGGTCAGCGTGACTTTTCTCACTACAGCGGTAAAGTAGCAGTAAGTGCAAAGTTCAGTCAAAATAGGGGTCAAGGATCTAGCGGTGTGCCAACAGTAACAGTGAAAAAGCAAAATCAATTAATGAGCAGTAAAGAACTTTGAAGACTAAGTCCACTACTGGGTAGATCCAGAGCTAGACAATAATCCTGATCTATAGTACGGTGAAAATGAGGTACAAATTAGGTACTGTATCATGTGGGGTACACAGTGCTTATATCCTAAATTGTATGTACTCGGAATGCTTCAGGCGAGATCAGTAGCACTCAAGTACAGTAACCGCCACTATGTAAATGTAGCACAATGACACACACAAAACCTGTTTTGTACATGATCATGACTGCATTTTAGTCTACCACATTCCATATGACACCCCATAATTTTCCCTATAATTTTCTATACCTTTCTGAACCTTACAAGAATTTATTCAAGTATTTTCCGAGCCTACAATCATTTCTATGCACTTATCTGTTGAAAAATAATACTTATCCAACATAGCTTTCCCATTATACACCATACTTCCCATGCCTTATGTTTTTCCTTTTTCAAACTTTAACCTACTTATGGAATGTTGTTTTGTGAAAACATCAAAACATTGTGATGTTGAAGAAATTGACATTTGAACAGTGCTGATGAAAGACAGAGTTATGTAATCAATCATGTGATCAGTCATGTGACCAGCCTAAGGAGAGAATTCTATGACATTCTGGAAGATTCCATAGATACAGTAGTTTACATTAGTAATCAGTAGCACAGCCTTCATAGTGAGTCATAATGAGTCATGGCCAAGCACAGCCTAGCATAGCCAAGCATAGCCTAGCACAGCTAAGCACAGCCATTCTTGGTGAGTCATACTGAGTCATTATGAGTCATTTTTCCTTGTATGGTAGTATGTACAGCCACCTTTAGAATAATATATAAGGAGCCCACTTTCCCTCTCTGAAAAAAGAGCAATCTTGTCAACAACCATCACACCAGTGACCAGTACACTAGTCAGGCAATAGTTTCTCACACTCAGAGGAGGGTAGGCCAAGGAGCCCCTCTAATAAATTATATATTACCCAATATAATAAGTGTGAATCTAAGCATTAAGCAAGCATACTGAGTAAAAACATTAAGTTATTTCACTCCAGTCTTTGGACATTATTTCTCATGACATACAGACACATCAGCAAGCCACCAAATCATCACAAATTCTCACACTAGCTAGTGCAAGGTTACTAGTCATCTAGTGTCAACGACATCTAGTTCTCTTTACAACACAGAACACATTTCTGTGGGGAGAATATTGCATTCATATATTCCATTAGTTAATTCGGGAAGACAATAAGACTAGCAGTCATTCAACAATATCAATAGCTTGGCCACTTAAGACTACATCAAGAGGGTGTACTCTGTTCTGACCTGTGTCATACTCATTGTGAAGTGTCTGAGCAGCAGAGAGTTGGTTTTGAAGTGACATACATATTGGATAGTCTGATCAGTGCTAGATGCTTAGTTGACTCCATTAATTAGTGAGAGTTAGGAGTAGCATCACCGCATATCAACATACATCATCATCATCATCATCACAAGTCTGTACTTGTCTTATAAAATCACAAGCACTGCATCGCGCCAGTTACTGATTTTATCTCCCTGTCCTTTGATCAAACAAAGACAAGAAAGAGTTGTTTGCCCTTTTCCCCATGAATGACCATGTTATCAACTGTTGGTATTTGTCTGAACCGTTGACCATGGAGAATATTGAAATTCAGTGAACTTTTCTGTTTTTCATATTCTAAAAGACAGTGAGGCAGCTGTGGCATGAGGCGACATGTAATAAGACTTGCTGTGGGATCAGTGATAAATGGTCATGTACAAACTACGCACCAAATGGAGCTATGTGGATGTGGCAAGGACATGGAAGGACATCAGTACGTGGAATGTGGTGTGGCAATCGGTATGGTGTGTGGTAAGCATGAGATGCCGCCGGTATGCACTAAGGGAGTAAGACGGCCTTTGGATGAGAGGAGTTTCCTATAGACATGAGATGTGTGCGAAGGATAGGGCTTTAAGGCCAGCACCAATATGTTTGTCACACTGCTGTTCACATCGCTCAGAAGATTCACAATCAGGAAGTACACCTCAGCAAGGAGGTCACAGTAATTGGTGTTGCGTGTTTTGGGGAAGATGAACTGTACCCCGTGTTAGCAGCTCCAACCTGCAAGACTGAAAATGCTGCTGACATGGAGGCAATTCTCACTCGTGCTATCAAGCACTGGAGTGCGACAGGCACTGATACACTTGTCAGACCAGTGTGGTCATTGCTATGGATGGTGATGCAATATGCTGCACCACAGGACACAGGCTCTTCATCAAGAAACCCCTCTCCTCAGATTCTCTGCTATATGCTACATTGTCAGATATGCCTGGGCTGAACACCTTAACTGGTGACAACGAGGTGACACTGGACTTTGACTTCAAGCACATTTTTAAATGTGAGTTTTGTTTTGTTTTCATTGAGTATGCATTCTCAATTGACTTAGGTATATGCATGCTTATTCGCTCCCCTGCAGGTATCACACTCAACAATGGTCGTATCATTAATGTATGATGCTCTCGCAGTGTGACAAGAAAACTCACATTGAGCTTAAAACGGCACATTTTCGTACAGGTGTCAACCGGCAATCATTATCCTTACCCTTCGGCTTCACCATCCTATGTTGTACCACTTTACCATGTGTTTACCCCTATCTAATGGTATCGTTCCGCACTCTGGAAGCCTCATTGCAGCTTAGCAGCTGTACTGTGGGCAACTTTCCTGTGAAGCAGTGATCTTTGGCAATCTCTGTGAACCCATTAGGCATCCTCAAGCAAGATTTACCGTCCATCCAATGTCCATCCAGTCTCGCCGGTACATTATGTTTGTAAACTGAAGTGCAGTCTATTACATGTCTGCTGCGTGTTTATCCTATCCCTTCCATTTCTGTAGCTATTCCTTAGTATAAAATTTCTGGGTACCTGTACTCATTCCTTACTTCCCTCCTATAGTACACACAGTACTTAGGAATAGTCACCATTACTGTCACTATGAAATAAAGTCCTTTACCAAAGTTACTGTCTCTAAGAATTGCTTTACTGCTGCATGCACCACCCGGTCTTTACTGCTTTTCCTGTGCTTCACCACTTGCGCTACTGCTTTCCCACGCTTACCACAGCTTCACCGCTTGTTTTACCACCGAAGTTCCCACGCTTTACTGCAGTTTTACTGCTTGTACTACCGCAGTTTTACTGCTTACACTACTGGCTTGCCTACCGCATTCCCATGTTTACTGCTAGTTTTACCACTAGTTTCCCATGGACTGGAGGTCACCGCTAGCATCTTGCTACCTCCAACAGCATTCTCACACCACAGGTTGGGCATTATCAAACTATATTAACTTAGCATTTTCTTTAGGGTTGAACGTTCTTGCCTTCACAAGTGAAGCAGACTAGGTAGAGCGCAAGACTTGCATACTAGTTTAGGCCATGGTCTATCTACAGCCCAGGCTAGATTGTATCTTACAGTGGTACCTTATATGGTTACCTGCTCATGATGAAGCTAGCATTATCAAAACTTCTCCACCCTGATGATCCTCAAGACATGCCACGTGCCATCAAACTCATGCAAGCCATTGTCTCACTCTCAAAGTCCCAGCAAGCAAGCATCGACAATTCATTCTCTACCGATATCGACTTACATGCGGACTTGATGTCTGTCAAGCTTCTCAGTGACATCATTGAGTCGATCCTACTTCCATTTATCGACATCTCTCTCTCGCTAACTGAACAAGTTCAGTACCTTAGTCATTATGCCCACCTCTCATTCGCAATCTTCCACTCTCACCACCATGCATTCATGCCATATCAACTCTACTAAAACACTCACACCATGGTGAAGAATGTTATATTCTGTATTCAGAAACAGCATGTTTTGATCTGGGAGAGAAGTTCTTCCTTGGAGACTCTGGCAATGATTGCCTGGAGCTTCATTTGGTTTGCACTCGAATGATTGGAGGCCACAATTCTGGCTGTTCTTATTCACAGGTTCTTGATCATTTGGGGGCTGCTAAAGATATTGACAGTGTCTTCAAGCGTCACCCTGAGCTTGATCCAGGTCACCGTCATCTCAAGCTGGGCACATAACATGACACCATCAACCACATCAATCAATGTTATGTGGAAGGGAGATATTATATCTGGGTGATGTGATCTGCCTTTGGCATGGCAAACGGGTCGGGACATGTCCTTAATGATCTTACAGCATCACAGATTGATCCAATCAACTTTCATTTCCGACTCTCTTCTCTGATCCCGCTGTCGATATGCTATGTCCATTTGGTATGAACAAATACTTAGGAATCTCTGATGAAGACCCAGAGGATGCCAGTGTCCCTCCCTCTTCTGTATCCCAATATCGCGCACACTGATGTCAATGACAAGACTTATGAGCTGATGTTTGAGGAAGCATTGGTCACACAAGCTGATGCAGATGTACCCTCCACTCAATTGCATCAAGTTCACCCTGATCTGTCTGCCCCCCTCTTCCAGGAGGCCAGGAGTACATCCCAAAGACTACTTGTTGTTCAAAAACTGCTGATCCACAAACAAACCATCTGCCGCCTTGTCATCAACAAAGATTTTGCATCTAAATCCTGCAACCAGCTGGAGTGCGTTGTAAAGATACAATCTAGCCTGGGCTGTAGATAAACCACGGCCTAAGCTAGTATGCGAGTCTTGCGCTCTACCTAGTCTGCTACTTTGCGAGGCAAGAACGTTCGACCCTAAAGGGAATGCTAAGTTAGTATAGTCTAATAATGCCCAACCTGTGGTGCAAGACTGCCATCGGAGGTAGCGAGATGCTAGCGGTGACCTCTGGTCTGTGGGAAACTAGCGGTAATACTAGCGGTAAGCATGGGAAAGCAGTAGACAAGCGGTAGCAAAAGTGGTAAAACTGCGGTAGTGTGTGCGGTAAAACTGTGGTAAGGTGTGGGAAACTGGCAGTAAAACAAGCGGTGAAGTGTAGTGATGAAGCGCGGGAAAGCGTAGCGCAAGCGGCGAAGCGCGGGAAAATGGTAGAGAGCGGTGGTGCATGCAGCAGTAAAACAATTCTTAAGAGACAGTAACTTCGGCAAAAGACTTATTCCGTTGAAGACAGTAGTGGTGACAATTCCTAAGTACCGTGTGTACCATAGAGGGAAAAGTAAGGAAAGAGTACGGGTACCTAGGAATTTTATATGAAAGGAATAGCTATGGAAACGGAAGGGATAGGATTAAACTGCAGCAGACATGTAATAAGACTGCACACAGTTTTACAAAACATCACGTACCGGCGAGACTGGATGGACATAGGACGGACGGTTGAAATCTTGCTTGTATGCCTAATGGGTTCACGGAGATTGCCGAAAGATCACTGCTTTGCGGGAAAGTTGCCGCAGTACAGCCGTTAAGCTGCAATGAGGCTTCTGGAGTGCGCGAACGATACCATTAGATAGGGGTAAACGCATGGTAAAGTAGGACAGTGAAGCCGAAGGGTAAGGATAATGATTGCCGTGTGACACCTATATGAAAATGTGCCATTTCAAGCTCTCGCGTGAGTTTGTTTGTCACAGCGTGCATGCAGGATACACCAAGGTCAACAAGTGGATTGACATGTCAACAGGATGAATTACTGACAGCAACTTATTTCTGGTTGGCAAACATCTTCCTAACCTTCATTCATTCTGGCTGTACAGTTTCTATCGGCATTCTTTGTTCAACTTGTCTTGTGGTCAACAATATCTCCCATTTGTCTATCAATGTCGCAATCATGAAAGCTGCACAAACAACTGCAAAAATAACTGGACAACTGCTTACCATCATTGCGGCCAATCATTCCTCAGATTCATCGCCAACCTCGCTGCAATTTCTATGGAATGGAGGGTACATCAAGAGTTATTTGGTGATTCAAGCACATCAGATTCCACAGTGCGCGTGGTCATCATCAGCGTCCCTGGTTCACTTGTGGAACCTGTCAACCCTGAACCGACCTTCATCAGGCTTCATGACAACATCAAACAGCGATGATTCATGGAGATTAAAGGGGGGCAGAGTACATGGCAAGTTTCTCAAGGTGCTCTTGAGGCTGCCTGCGGACTCCTCTTGGAGAAGAGCCTTGAAACCAGTGTTTCTCCCAAGTCCCTCGTGTATGTGACTCCCTCTGACATCAAGACATTCCCATATCGACTTGCCGATGTATGTCTTTTTTTACTGGTGGGCACGCAACTGACAATCTTCAGGCACTCGGCTATTCCTTGTTCTGAGGGAACAAACCTTCTGATAGCCTCTGATGGGGAGTGCATAATGACTTGCTGTCTGTGCTGGTAAAGTTACAGACATGCGCGCTCATGTTGGACTGCACATCCTTCGTGCCTGACAAACACACCCAAGGAGGTGAATATGATGGAACAGGTATGTTTATTCACTTATGTATGATACATTAATACTGATCTACACAGGTTGGTGCCAATCTTCCTTGGGCTTCTTGTGGATGATCCAGTCGGGCTGAATGCACA
>JABCPU010000864.1:0-23254 GCA_016800925.1 Suillus spraguei | reverse complement strand
CTTGTATGGTGAGTACTACCAGAAATCTAGTAGGTAGTATGTGTGCGCGCGTGCGATGATAGGCATATTGGGTCATCAAGTCATTATTACAGCAGCCTGTAGCACAAGTTCATCCCTAGAACGTTTCGTTAGCTGTGTGAATGATTGTAAGAAGAGAACTCACCCTCCGAATCAGTGTTTTGAATCGTTGCACGACGCGAGTGCAAAAGTCGGCGCAGAAGCGCATCAATCTCCTAATCGGGCCTGGCGCTCGCGGAGCATTAGCCGCCTCGGGTATTGAAGTCAGACCCCGCGGCGGCGACACGGTACTAAATGCGTACCATGTTTGCCGCTAATAACTCCAGCTGCGTCTGTTAAATGTAAGTTTGGGTTAGATTACTTGCATGAGAAAGGCTTACACGACCATTGCCAATCTGAGGGCCGTAAATGACGCGGGACATGTCTAGCGTGGATGTTAGTCGATGTGATCGGGGAGATCTGAGCATATACTTACCGTAAATATTCCTAATATGGCTTTGTTGGGTTGTGTAGTAGTAATAGTGATTGTGTCACAAGGGCGTACAACAATCGCACCAAATAAAGCCAAACAAACTCGTTCCAACTCATTACATACTATTAGTTACCACTAGTTCGTGCACTCCCTACAGTTTCCCCCTTGGCCTAGTGCTGGGGGCAGAATTGTTTGCGACTAATTGTGCTGGTTGTGCCGGCAGAAGTGGCAGAATCGCCATTTCTGCCACCTGGCAGAATTCTCAAAGTGCTACAAAGCTATGTATATGACAATGTATGGTAAGTGTCACTAAGAAACACCATCAGAAGAGCATCAGTGTGTCCACATCCCACCGTTCGTCATCTTTTGCGCTATGATCAACTACTATGATCTCGTCATCAACAGATTTTGGTAGAAGACCTTGGTCAACACACTCCAACTCCGCAAAATCGTAAACCTGACCTTCCAACACTTCATCCAATCCGTCAATCAGTACTCGTTCCATGGATTCTTTTTCATGTTCTAGCAGGGCAAATGCTGCATCAATCTCATTGAGTGATATTGATTCAGGACCTGCAAGATCATCATCGACGTTCTGAGTCTGAGGTGCGAGCGGTGGTGCCCATGCAAAATTGGCTTCTAGATCAGCAGCTATTTCGACATTAATTCCTGGCTGGGCACCAGTATGCATGTGCGCATGACGTCGACGAGTTGGCTTTCCATTAGCCACAGCCTTCTGGTGAGTATGGTAACGAATATTCGCTCGAATCTTTGCCAGTGCTTCAAATGTGTCTACCGAGAGATTGCAGCGCTTCAGAGACTGAGTGCTACCCATGTCCGAAAAGAGTCGTTCGACATCAGCGGCATGGCTTCACAGACGATGCGAGAGTCGCGGTCTCTCCTGTTCCGTTAGTTCAACGCTGCTGAGTCGTCGTGCGATGACATAGTCTCGAAAATCTCATAGAAATATGTATATGCAGTAGTGTAATCCTTGTTCTCAGCATGGAGAGTACCGGATTGGAGGTCTAATGCTGCTTGAAGATGAGAAGGACGGTATATTGAGTTTGCAGCAGTCTGAATGGAAGTGAGGGCAGCCTTTATACTTCACTGACGTAGGGAATATAATGAGAAATACCAATCTGGCGAGGTGGAATCAGTCACAACAGGAACTTCATTTCAATCTTCCTACGATGGTATCAGGAGGTATTACAAAAAGGCGGGCCGAGCTGACTGATGGCTCATCATGACTATCATTGACATACTCCTCACCACTACCATCGACAATGCTAGATGGTTCGCGAGACCCGCGAGCTTCTTTGGTACCCCGTAGGCACTCTTCATAGCATGACAAGACCTTCTGGCTTATCTTCTTGATGGCGACGCCAAGGAGCTCGTTGATATCATCTACATCGTAGTCAGGATGGATGGACTAGAAAAGTAGTCGGTGTGAGTTCTTCTAACATGATAAGATTGCGCACCCCGTATGCATACCCAGCTTTGCGCTGATAGACATCGATGCAAGTGGTCGGCGAAGTGCGAACCCACATGTGCATGTTTACCATAGACACATCAACCCACGTATGGCCGTCTGAGATGACGGGACCAAAGGCATTTTTCCGCGTTTTTCGCGGTGTCCATTCATCGTACGATTTTAGATAGCCTGAAGATCGCGATTGTTTCGCAATTTCACTGGTATTTGAAGGGCAGGCATATGCTGTGGCCTCTGAGAGATTGATACATGAAACCGATTGCACCTCTTCTCCATCAATAGCATAATCGTGGAGTCTTCCGATGGTGGCTGCCTCGCTTTGTGTGAAGGCGACTTCAGTCATCATGACGGATTTCGGTTCCGAGGAAGTGTAGGAAAGATTTGAGACGATACGAATAAGCAAATCAGGCCCAGCTTTGACGTGATCTCCCACAAAGTGGGTATTTGTGTGCACTTGGACTGGTACCTCAGTGAAATTATGGCCCATTTCATGCAAAGCTACAGAAAATGCAGGGGCAAGGGATACGATAACACTTTCATGTGCTTCACTGGGCATCTTGACCGTTGACCCTGTAAAGGTAGAGAGGTGATCCTGATAAGAATACAGCGGTCTAGGTACTACTATGATGGATCACTACCTTTCCTAATCGCATCATCTTCTCTGACGGCATCCCGGCACCAGCCGCTGAAAGACCAGCCCTCCGGATAGGCGTGCTCAATTCTTGTCAAGGTGGGTCAAGTTCAACCGTACCTTAGAGCTAAATAAATTAGTTGACCGGTAAGACTCCATTTGGGCTGCCTGTATGAGTTCCCTTCGGCACCACCAACCCAGATTCTCCAATCCGACCCCTTCACACATCCTTCCACGATTTCTTGACAGACGAACGATCCAGGGGAGAGTTTTTCATCGAACTGTCAAGGGCGCAACATGACCTTGCATTCGCGTCTCTTCGAGTGATGGAACACGGTTTTGGTTTCAATATCTGTGATTTAAAGTCCTCGTATCTGCCTAATACAACGAAGTTCCCGGGCTTCAAGAACGAATCCAAAAATGTATCTTCCCACATTTGTCACATTCCTCTCGATTTTGGGCTTCGCATGTACGACCCAGTTTTCGACAAGGAGCTTGCCAAAGAAGTGAAATTGTTGTTCGACTATGACCGACTGTCTTTCTGGTTCGAGTTACCCGCCTTGATCAATGCGCTCTGCGGTGCAGTTCCTGCCTTTCACTCATTCCCCAGTGGCTAAAGGTGAGTTTATTTCTACTGAGTGCCAGATAGGGCGCTCACGCGCAACCGCAGGGCCATTCCAAATTCAAAGATGTCTCGTTGACTGCAATGGACACAGAGGTTCATTCAAATCTTCGGCAGTATAATTTTACACAGCACGCCACATCTATATGTATCAGCACTCCCATTCTCACCTGCCAACTCTCCGCTATCGAAAAAGTTTTCTGTACGGTTCCCGAATACTCTTTGTGTAGCATTCGGACTTACTATGAACTGTCCAGCCGTTCAGACCGTGCTCAGGGGACACTGATTCAGTTCGGTCGGTCTCGTTCTCGCCAGACAGCACTGTTCGGCTCAGGCACAGGGCAATGGGTGAGCCCTTGCGGGGGACACACCTCATCAGTTAACTCAGTCTCATTCTCGCTGGACGGCACTCGCATCATTACTGGTTCGCAGGATAGGACTGTTCGGCTGTGGGATGCGAGGACGCGGGAGCTAGTCGGGGAGCCCTTGTGGGGGCACACTGATTCAGTCTTGTCGATCTCGTTCTTGCCAGACGGCACTTGTGTCGTCAGCGGTTCAAGGGATGGCGCTATTCGGCTGTGGGCTGCAGGGATGGGGGAGCCAGTGGGTGAGCCCTTGCGGGGGGGGGCACACTTCATCAGTCCAGTCGGTTTCGTTCTTGCCAGACGGTTCTCGCATCGTCACTGGTTCTTGGTATGGAACTGTTCGGCTGTGGGATGCAGGGATGAGCCTTCGCAAGAGTGCGCTGAGGCAGATCCTTCGGTATTCTCATATGAACATCGCACGATCGAGGTCACTGCTACCATAACATTGAACACTTAGAACAACCACTTCATTCGTTTCTCGTCTAACTCTACCCATGCACTCCGCGATACCTTTAAGCTAAGGGAGGGAGCATCCCATGACGACTCCAGTTAGCTATCATCTAGGCTATCAGTTTATTGCTCAGTTCTGTGCTGAAGACGACGAGCGTGCGGCCACACTAGTCTCCGTGACAGACAAGTCATAATATGCACATATATCTGCGTCTACTTTGCTAATTGATAGCATGCAGGTACTATACACTGTCAGCCGCATGTGCTCTTTTCAAATTTGTAGAAACTTGCCTTAACACCCGATTTTCTGCGTGTTCTCTTCGTATACGTTATATGCCTGTCTGTCGAAGGGACAATGATGATAGATCCCGAAACTGTTAGAAACTCGGAGTTAATCAACAACCTACGCATTCTTTCTTTGGGTCTTTATTCGATTGGTCGTAGTTTGACATGCTTTGGGGTGGATGCTTAACCATACCTACACCATAATGGCCACACGACTCTTGCGAACGAATATACTGGCACCACTAACAGGCAAGTACTTGTGTTGTATAGAGGCCAATAATTGATTCCATATACCCCGCCTATAGCCCAAAGCGCCTTGGATGCCCGTCTAGACGCTGTGGAAGGTCTGATATAGCATGGCTCTGCTTCAAGTACTGACCTCTGCATTGCCATAGAGCTGATTCACAGCGAAGATATATTACTGAGATTAAAGATGCCTTAAAAGTCTTGGACAAGATGGACTTCGACAAGCTCATCTCATCAGTGAGCCCTACTTTGCAGCGTAGACTTGAACCTAACTCCAGTCAATAGCTTGGGTTTTCTGAAGCACGGCCACAACAACAGCAAAAGGAGCCTTTTCCCACGTATCGCAAATACTCAGCTTGCGCACTGCTATCCGTAGCCTTCCATTTTTGCAAAGGGCTTTGAATGGTTGCAAGTCTCAGCTACTGCTGATATACATGACGTGAGGCCTTACTGCAGTGTGAATATAGATACTGTCTGACGAACGGTTGTCTAAGATAGGAGCTCATCGCGGAAAACCTCAGTGACGACGCAGGGACAGTTAAGCTAGTTGGAGTATGCCATTGTCGACGCTGGCTGAACAGCCTCCTACTAGGGAGGGATCGGTGCGATTAACGCAAGAGTATACGCAATTAAGATACGTTGACAGGCACTCGCTGTCTACCAGTTGGTTCATTGTCACAGGCAAATCGCAACCGTCTCTTGGATGTTGCTCGCGAAATTTTCAAAGAAATGTCACAGACATATATCAGCTCAATGACGCTCTAAGCGAACGACATTCACTGTCCCTTACTCTCGTATCAAGAAAGTGGCTTCGTGTTCTAAAGAAGGATGAACTTGAGATGAGCTACCGAAGGGATTCATTAGCGTGTCTACGCAACGGACTCGTTGGCTGTCCTCATGGATAATACATGGTCCAATATCGGATGATGGAAAAAAATGAACGCTCGAATGAAAGACCTGTTAGAGGAGAGCTGGTCTTAAGCGACAAGTACGTTTTCATTGCGACTCCATCGTTATTTGAGATTAATGACATGCAAAGGATTATCCGGGACGTCGTAGGGCAGATTATAGCGTTTTCGGGGGTGATCCATTCTACTTCGGAAGCGGTAATGACATTCTCATTCAAAGCTCAGGTTCCTCAACGCCAGTTCAGGTCGCAACCATTGACTTATTGTGGTCTTTTGCTCATGTCTTCACCAGTCCGTCATTCTAATCACTGTACTTGCCTGAGTCTAATAAAACCTTCATTAGTGAGAGGCTACGGTATGGGGTGCAAGCTCCTTTCAAACAATGCCAACAGACTTTTTATTTAGTGCGTCCCGAGTTTACTGATGCCTTGGCGACAAAGAGTGGTCGTCATCTTGTCTGTGAGACTGTTCAGTCTGCCGGAATAGTCATTTCAAACGATATGTGTTGCAGCGACGTTGCACACTTTCACATTGTTCAGGGGCCAAAGTGCGTTTCACAACTTATTCATTGTCTGGATATACAGACGTCCATACTCTTTAACAGCATGTCGAGTACGATGTGCGTCAACACCGTCCCACCAATCCTTCTCAGCGTTTCCGCAAGGGAAAACACATACCTGCGTCAAATGGGCCTTCTCACTGTGATGGCAATGGTCGGTTGTTTGTGCCTGCTGAGCATGCAAACTTTCGGTGAGTCATAAGTGTCGAATTTAATCAAATACTGATGCACTTCTTCTCTCAAGCCTTCCTGACGCCTTACTTACTCGGCTCTCCAATGACGACGATATAAAGAAGAGCCTCGGCACGTTTGCAAATGAAATGACATCCTCCGTTATGATCCTAGGTTTTGGTGTATAGACGAGTCTGTCACTCATGCTGAACTCCTAGGCATCGCGACCCCAAGAATGTCAAAGGTGAGAGCTAAACACGAGGCTAAGTCACGGGTAGAGAGACTAATATTCATGTAGTACTACGAACCTAAACACGAGTCTAAAGGTAGTGAGTATAGTGATATATATCAAGATATGACTATCGACGTCACTCTCGTACGTACTCATCCTTTTCTTTTACATACGCAATCACTCTTCGATACATGCTTCAGACGCATTTTCCTTTGATTCTCCGTCTTAATCAGCATATTAATACCTCTCACCGTCAAATATTGTTGAGTAGTCTTTTGAGCTAATACCAAGTCTTCGTTTCTCGTTCCGTTCAGTCCGAGCCTCATCAGATCTTCACAGGTTATGAGCCTGGCTTAGACTAGGGAACTTCACTCATTCATTCGTTTCATACACTCTCATTTATCCCTTGGGGCTTTCAATAGCTACCAGAGGAACCTCGTCTCTCCATCAATTTGTCACATCACTGATGTATTGTTGTGCAAACCGCCAACTCATCGTTTGACAGTGTTTCCATTATGGCATCACCGATTCTCTGTCGCCATTGCTGACAGCTGTTTTCACCATGGCATTGCCAATTCGTCATGGGTAATCCCTGACAGTCGTTTCCATTATGGCATCGCCGATTCTCTGTCACCATCGCTGACAGTTGTCTTCATCATGGCATTGCCAATCCTTCATCACAGGCCATCCCTGACAGTTTTTTCGCCAACTATGTCACTATTGCTGACAGTCCCAAAGCTTCAAGCCTCAAGCCATTCATTATTATCACATTCATTTCACTTTGGTCTCGTCGGCCTATTGAACAACTTCAGTCTTCCCACGCAGCTAGCTTGGTCACAGCTGCCTGACCGCTTCGTTTCACACATCTTACTTTGAGCATTGATTCTGGATTAAACCACACTGTCTATGCATCTTCCCGCGCATCAGATATCAGTCCCCTTATCATTGTTCACTCTCTGCACAAAACCACTATCTCTTTATCACTCCCTTCCCAATCACACACCATCACCATCATTCTTTTCCTCATTATCTGTTCATCTCTGAGTGGGAGCACTATTGATATGGCATAGATGTTACAACTCACGAGTTCTGAGTGATATGTCTTCCAGTGGGAACATATATTTGTTTTCAGTCTTGCTAGGTCTGGTCACTGCTGCCAACCCATCTCTACTCAATCCACAATGCGCCATCCTCTCTCACTATTGACACCATCCTCAACAAACCTCATTCTGTTGCTATCATCGACATCTATTTACCATCATTGGCATGGCACTATCTGCCACCTCTCATCACTGTTGGCACTTGTTCTTCGTGGCTCTTCATTCTTCCGTGGTTTTCATTCTTCCCTTATTTCCAAGTGGGAGTGCATCCAGAAACATGTCCGCTGTCATCATATCCACCATCTCTCATAATTACTCCTCAATTTTCGCTTTCAGTATTATCCATACCCTCTGGCATTCATTTCGTCAGTGAAGGAAGGTTGCCTACTGAAATTCCTGCCTTCATATATCCTTCTACTACTATCATCGTCACCTTATTCGGCATCCTTTTCTGAGTAGGAGCGTTGTCGAGAGAGATATGGTCACACGAGCATATAGTGATTTGCATTTGAGTGGGAGTATCAAGATATGACTATCGTCACTCTCGTATGTACTCATCCTTTTCTTTTACATACACAATCACTCTTCGATACATGCTTCAGACACATTTTCCTTTGATTCTCCATCTTAATCAGCATATTAATACCTCTCACCATCGAATATTGTTGAGTAGTCTTTTGACCCAATGTGAAGTCTTCGTTCTTGTCCCTCATCCCTAGTCCGAGCCTCTTCAGATCTTCACATATAATAGTAAGAACCGACAATGCACACCTCAGTCATGGGTAGAGTGACTGAGGTGTGTCAATGGACATTCATGGTCTTGAGTAGTGTCAGGAAAGGGGAAAATTAGAGTCAGGTACACTAACGACTGCTAAAAATGTGTTGTACAGTCCCAAAAGTAGTAAGCTGTGGCGCACCTTTCACCATCTTGATCATATGATTTTCGCACCCCTATTGGAGACAAATATATTATAGTCTTAGCAAAGCAGGATGTGCGGGGTTTCAGAGGATATCCTAACGACCACCGAGACACATCTCCAAGACAATCAGGATATATCGGCTACCTGAGCTTTAGTCTATATGGGAAATGACGGGTTCTGAAAATATCTTGCGCGACACCTGGCACAGACATCTGGTTCATACCTGTCACACAGGTTGGCTTCCATATGTGTGTATAGATATGCTTGATACCTCCGACATGCTTCAATTCTCAGATATGTAATATACTTGGATGTCATCTGCGCACCATCCTTGGGCTGATCTCACTGGCTGTTTGGAGAATTGAGTGTGCAATAAATGAAACGAGTCACACAAACTTCATTGCATTACTGGTAGATAGTAGATACAGGCATGGTTATGGTGTAGATTCAGAAACACTGATTTATGTAAAGTATGCACAGGCCAGAGTATTATAAATGAGTGTTGCATCATATGGTTCCAAAAGAGTTGGTTCTGAATAGTCAATTGCCACTGGGGGCGGCTGGTAGAGAGGAGCACTGAAACTTTGGTTTTTCCAGGAAACTCGGAAAGATCCTGCTGTAGAAACTGCACAAGGATGCTTCATCATAATCAGCGACAAAGCGCAAGGCATGGTAACAAGAAACCTACTCGCTATATGCTTTTTCGAATGCTGGACCTCTGTCTTCATTTGCTTGCTCCTTCGCAGCATTGTGAGCGCCTGCGAGCGAGGAGTCTACAAAATTCCAAAATATTCCGCTGTGTAGAGGTCAGACTCAGGCTCAGACTTGCCTTTCTCTGCAACAACTAAACCATCCCCTTCGATGTCCCCTGGATCGCCTGCATTGGGCTGAAGTCTGTGTCATTCTTATCATAATCCACATCCGCATTATTGCTCTCCAAGTCATAGGCATTGCTGCTATCGACCATTCTTGGGGCTGCATTCTCATCAACAATCATATCTTGAAAGGCATCGGCACCATCATTGTCTTCTTCAGCATCACCATCAAGCATGCCGTGCTCTATCTCATCAATATCGGTACTGCTCCTGCCATTTTCAATGGCGATACTCGCACAGCTCAAGGCTGGTCCCTTCAGATGGACGCCTATATGAGCATGAATGATGGCATATACAACAACGATAAGAGGAAGGTCATCTTCTTCTTAAGTAGAATGACGAAAGGAGAAGCGGCCAAGTGGGCCGAAGGTCAGTTGAAGAAAGCTGTTGCCGCCAAAAACTATGGAACCTTCAAAGAACTAGCCAAGCAATTTAAAGCTACATTCTATCCCAAGAATGTTGAACAAACCGCAATCAGAAGAATCTCCTCCCTGAAACAGACAGGAAGTGTAGCCGTGTATGCTTCCATCTTTAGAACCATACTAGCTGATACTGGCATTGAAGAAGAGAACACCATGATTATGTTCTTTAGAAATGGACTAAAGCATGATATCGTCTCGCTATCTTAGCCTTCAAAACCCTTTCCACCACTTGTGACAGATGGCTCGATAAAGCCCTTGATGTAGAAGTGTGTAAGAGCTTGTTAGCTCCGCCTTCCTTTACCAAGGCAAAAGACCCCTACGCTATGGATATAGATAGGGTGGAACTAGATGATGAAGACAAAGGTGAGAAGGGGTTAAAAAGACTTATCTAACTCGCAAGAGAGAGCATAGGCGCAAAGGCGGCCTCTGCTTCAAATGCGGCAAGAAGGGGCTTGCTAAAGATTGCCCTAACCATCCTACGTTATGACCAATACTAGAAAGGTAGTCAAGGAATCATCTGACGACAACTACAAGGAATTCCTTGAATGGAAAGCATTTAAGCGCGCCAAATGAAGAAGAAGGCGCCAAGAAGGAGGAAAGTAGTGATGAAGAGGATTTTTCTTAGGGGAAGCCTGCCACGGTGTCAGAAACTCCCAGAATCGGACTATTAGTACAATCTATTGGTGATGCTAATTCTATTCGCTTCCACTTACCATTAGATGCACTAAGACCGACAAAACCACTGTAGCAGCCGCACTCATTGATTGTGGCGCAGAAGGAGAGTTTATCAATGAGAAATTCATACATCAAAACTCTATTCATACTCATAAACTCAAAACTTGATACCAGTGGAACGTAGATGGCACATTAAACAAAGCCGGAAGAATCTCACGGTACTGTGACCTTTCCTTTTTAATCAAAGAAATTCCCATGAGGAAGCGTTTCTTGTAACCTCTCTAGGAGGAGAAGACTATCCTAGGAATGACTTGGCTAAAGAAAGAAAACCCAGATATCGATTGGACAACTCAAGAAGTCGACTAAGGGAGCGTACCCTGAAGAAAGCAACCATAGAAGAAGTAGAAGAAGATGAGGAAGTATTCTTTGATGCATCTGAAGAACTAGAAGACCAATGGGACCCTGCTAACGAAATTCTCCCACGACTTTTAGATCCAATCGACAATGATGACAATGATGAACTCTATACCACAATCTGTAAAACTGACAACATTTCACAGACCCTAGCCCAAGACGCTAAACCCAAGAAAATGTTTGAAGAACTTGTTCCTGAAGAGTTCCAACAGTATAAAGATGTATTTGGTGATGTAGCTAACGGCACTCTTCCCCCAGAACGAAAATATGACACAAGATTGACCTTAAAGAATCATTTGAACCGTGGAAATGCAAAATCTATCCGCTTAACGCCAAAGAAGAACAGGGATGAACGACTTTGTAAACGAACATCTCGCTAAAGGTACCACATTTTCCTTCTGAATCTCTGCAATCATCTCATTCTTCTTCGTTGGCAAGAAGGACGGATCTCTCCGACCCTGCCAAGATTATCGTTATCTCAATGAACACACAGTAAAAAACAACTACCCGTTACTGCTAATCTCAGATCTTATAGATAAACTCAAGGATGCTAAAGTATTCACAAAATGGACATTAGGTGGGGATACAATAATGTACGTATGAGAAAATCAGATCAATGGAAGGCAGCCTTTGCTACTTCCTGAGGACTTTTTGAATCCACCATCATGTTCTTCGGAATGTGTAATTTGCCTGCCACCTTCCAGTCCATGATGAACGACTTGTTTGGAGACTTAATCCAAGAAGGATGGATTATTATCTACATGGACGATATACTAATCTTCTCTAGAGACATCAAGATGCATCAAGAACGAACTCATAAAGTACTTCAACGATTACGCAATAACCTCCTCCATCTTAAACCCAAAAAATGCACCTTCAATGTAACGATATTGAATATCTTGGAATGATCATCAAACCGGCTCTATTGCAATGGACCTGCAAAAACTTAAAGGTATATCCGAATGGAAGACTCCCACAAAAGTAAAAGAAGTCTGATCATTCCTTGGATTTGCTAACTTTTACTGACGATTTATTGCCCAATTACTCATCCATTGCATGACCCTTAATAGATCTAACGAAAAAAGATATCAAATTCTCATGGACCCCTGAATGCGAGGAAGCTTTCAATAAGCTGAAGTGTATTTTTACCTTGTCACCCATTCTCCAAATACCCAATAAGAATTCACCCTTCGCTATTGCTACTGATGCTTCCTTATATGCCACAGGTGCCATACTCCTACAGAAAGATGATAACAGAAATTGGCTCCCATGTTCTTTCCTTTCTCAATCCTCTAATCCCACTGAACATAACTATCAGATTTATGATTGAGAACTGCTTGCTATCGTCAGAGCCTTAAAAGCCTGGCGACACTATCTCCTTGGTTCCCCTTTCCCTGTTCTCGTACAAACTGACCATAAAAATCTGCAATATTTCAGAGACGTCCAAGACCTCAATAGATGCCAAGCTCAATGGCAAACCTTCCTATCCCAATTCAAACTCCTTATCCAACATGTACCAGGAAAAGAACTCATTATCCCAGATCTCTTATCCCATAGAACGGATCACCTTCCAGACAACAACATCAAAAAGGACAATACTAGTATTCAACTCCTTCCTAACTCAATATTCATTAATGCTATTGATACTTCTTTTACAGACAGATCATGTATCTCATCTGCGGTAGATCCTGTAGTACATACAGTGCTTCAAGCGCTAACTGACTCCTCTATTCCACCCCCACTCTGATCTGCTCTTTCTGATTGGAAATTGAGTGACGGAATTCTCATGTACAAGAATCTTACTTATGTACCACCAGGCGACTTATGCCGTGAACTCACTTCCCTTCATCATGATTTCCCTACTGCAGGACATCCTGGATGTTACAAAACCCAAGAATTACTCTCTCGTGACTATTGGTGGCCAGGACTGGCTACTTTTGTCAAGAACTTCGTAGACGGCTGTTGCATCTGCCAACAGAATAAAGTAAACACACACCTGTCTTCACTCCACTCTTTCCTATTCCCGCTCCTATATCCAATTGACCCTTTGCCCACTGCTCAGTCAATCTTATCACAGACTTACCCCTTTCCGATGGCTTTGATAGTATTATGGTCGTGGTCAACCATGGCCTTTCAAAGGGGGTAGTTTTCACACCTTGCCTCAAAACAATAGACGCTGAAGGTGTCGCCAATATTTTCTTTTCTAAAGTTTTTGCTAAATATGGACTTTACGATAAAATTATATCTGACATGGACCCCAATTCGCTTCTCGATTCCAAGTTGAACTCGGAAAACTCCTCAGATACAAAAACTCCCTTTCCACTGCCTTCCATCCCCAAAGTGATGGAGAAACTGAATGAGTTAATCAAGAACTTGAAGTTTACCTTCGGATCTTTTGCACTAATGACCAAACCAGTTGGGCTGTGATGCTTCCCCTTGCTGAATTTGTCCATAACTCTCATCATCATTCAGCACGTGGCACCTCCCCATTTTACCTCATGATGGGTTATCATCTGAAACACCTCCCTGATTCACATCCCAAATCTGATATCCCTAATATAGAACAATGCCTCTTTATCCTAAACAAAGCACATGACGAAGCATTAGCCGCTCACGAACTCTCTCGTAATACTATGCGTCAACGAATCACATCTAAATTCGTACCATTCACTAAAGGCAATAAGGTTTGGCTCGAAGCTAAAAACCTTCATCTCGGATATTCTAATCGGAAACTTGCACCAAAACGCGAAGGACCATTCACTGTCACTGATGTCCTATCACCCATCACTTATAAACTTGCTCTGCCTGCACAATGGCATATCCACCCTGTCTTCCACGCCGCACTACTCTCACCTTATAAAGAAAACGATACTCACAGACCCAATTACGTCAAACCACCTCCTGATATCATAGACGGCGAAGAAGAACATGAGATTGAAGCCATCGTTGGTCATCGTGGCTCTTCATCTCAATGACAATTCTATGTCAAATGGAAAGGATTCCCGAGTTCGAGAATGAATGGATGAAAGAGAATGAACTTGGTAATGCCCATGATATTCTTACTTCTTACAAACGAGCACAACACTTATAAATATTATGTAATCAGGGATTACAACCGTTAAAACGGGGTAATGTTACAGTTCTATGTTTACTCATTCTACTACATTCCATAACATTCTATCATATGATTCCTTTATCTTTTTCCCATTGGTTCTTCATTATTTAATCTCCGCTCCAATATTCTATCTCCACTCCAATTACCTTATATATTCAGATACCATCCCGAGTTCCTATTTCTTTAACTTGACCTATGCAGACCAGGGCCTGCAATCTACTGCTTTACTTGAACAACTCATTCTAAGGAGAACACTAGACTTCGAACTTTTGATTACTAAGACGTTTGTATAACACCGGGCGTAACAATTAGTGTGCATCATGTGTATACCATTTACTGTGCCAATGATACTATTGTCTTATGCCTTTGAGTCAGTGTGATGCTGCCACCGAGACGCCTCCCATTGCCCAAGATTGTGACCTAGGTAGTCCGTCTGTTGGTGTTTTCATCAGTGCAGTGGTTGCAGCATATGCATATAATAGACGTGACTCATGTGAGGGATCAGCCATAGTATCAGGTCACTCAGATATTAGCACCAGCTGGGTCACAGGTCTATTACAGGGTCTGATTTTTGACTGTTTTACATGACTGACCTAGATATGTCCACTATATGCACCTCAAAGGGTGTGTACTGGCCCCAATTTGGACGGATTTTCAGCTGTAACCAAGTCATCAGCCAGGATTGGGATAAAACCTCTCATAGATACCGCATATGTACCCTATGTAGGTTAATTTTTTAATTTATGTGGCAAGGCTACAAATTGAACCAGTATCTATCCTGTTGCTATGTGTTTTATATAAATTTTGCACTACCTCGGTGTAGCGAACAAAGTCACGCTGACCATGAAAGTGCCGTTTTACACAAGTGTCTCATTACTGTCTACAGCAGCTACTGAGAAATCCCCTATAGTGAGCATTACCCCTTTTCGCTTCACCAGTACCGTTTTTGCTCTGTGGATCCTTGCCCCTTACCAAATCTCGCTACCGATGTCCTCCTGTCCATTCCATTTCCATCTAGATCCATTGGTGTGTAGCATATTTATTTCTGCCATTACTAAAGCTATGGCAAGACTTACCTTACCTTCTGTGACACCGCTTGCTTGCTGCATGCCTCTTCACTAAAAATCACGGTGTAGAGAAACAATCCTACCTGGGGGGCAGGTATAAGAAGCATGTAGCAGTATGTTCAGCCCAAAGGGCTTCTGACTAGCCAAAACTCAAGGGAAGGAGAGAGGAAACAGTCAAAGACAGTGGTAGTGTTCACTCTAAAAACTAGGTATCCAGGAGCTAACTAGTGAGCTATGAAAGCTGCCAAACTAGAAAAGCTACAGAGAGAAAAGCTACACAAGAACTCAAATGAGTGAGGAGCTATGGTAAGCTGCCCAGGAACTCAATCAAAAGAGGAGCTATCAGTACTGGAACTAAGTAGAATCCTTGGTGGTGCACAGAGTGAAAGGTGAGGTCCTTATGTATGTATTGGCATGAATGGTCATAGTGGTCCTCTCATTAAGGCTTCCAGAAGAGCTGAGTATGAGGTTTTGGTACCCATCTATGGTCTTACTGTGTGAGACCTCATTACCTCGATTTTTTGGACATTAACATATCTTGTTATACAGCCCAAAGATAAGGACGAGCTTAGCCACGATGTGGAAGTAGTATCTAGAGTTTATGATCACCGGTTGATTGCAGTCTGGATGTGGCCTGAATGTAACTTTTGTCCCTCCGCCTCTTCATCATTAGCTGACTACAGCAGTGGATAGGAAGTTCATTGCCAAACTGGCACCATGGCCTTATGGTCATTACAATGAGGCCATTTTTGATGGCCTGGACGATATCATAGATGGTATGGTCACTGAAGATTTTGACGATAGTTCTGTTGGGCAGGTATACATGGAAGACTATACTACTGCATCTTTCCAGCAAGATTACCATATGTGTTTTGCTTCCTGGGAGTGCATTGACTGATTATGATAGGGCAAGCATATAACTTCATTCCTAGCTCCAGTGCGATAGGTTCAGCACTGATACCCAGAATTACACCCATATCACCGCTGGCCCAAGCGACTGCACAGACACCTATTCAGGCATCAGCTCCAGTACCAGCAATACTTCCATCACAGGCTCCGATGTTTGAGGATTTCATCAATGTAGATGAGTTAATGCTCCCTCAGATCATCCATTTACCAGAGGACCTGCGCTGGACAGAGTACAGCCCATCAGGTGACAGTTCGCACTGTCAGTCCATCTTAGGGGACCTACCAGTCAACCATCTGTGGTTATCAATTGCGAGATCATTAAAGATGATACTGTTTGGAAGTCTCATCACGGGGCACTATGGCAATGCCATGAGGGTGGTCAAGTTATGGCCATATCGACATCAATTCATCACCCAGTGCTTCTTGGAGGCTTGTTGCATATCAGCTTATCTTACCAGGACTGTCAAAATATTGATTGTGAGTACTATTTTGTTTATCTTTAGTTTTTGAACTGATGCAAGCTGTCTGTCTCTAGTGGAGTTTATGACGGGAGTGAGATTCCATTGGCATCATCTGTGTGGCACAGTGAATATGTTATTTTTTTTTCAAATATTGATGATAACAAACAATATCAACTAGTTTGACCACACACCAAATTCAAGTCTTTTGGATCTTAGGAAAGTGATAGGGCACTGTCTGAAGCCTTCTGAGGATCTGGGCTTCTGTCTTAACACTGATGAAGGGCAAACAAGGATTGCAAGGATGACAACTGTGCTTGATCAAGCGGCAGTTCAGCTCAATCAAGGACAAGACCAAATGCTAGTGGCCTTTGACATGAGTTAAATGTATCACCAAATCATTTACCTCACTTCATTTCTTAGCATCGTATTGTGATAGAGATACTTGGCCTCCAAATGGCAAAAGAACTCTGGCATTATATGATCCTTCGCCCAATCGCATCTAACCCAAATGTCTGCATTGCTGACTTATATTGGGATCAAGTTCTTGACCAAGGGGGAAATCCTAATATGAGGATAATCTCTCTGATAGTGTGTCTCGTCAGTGACTTATATCTTTCTGTTGTTAACTTAGTTTTGACATTTATTTTAAGTTCTACAAATACTGTCAGAAAGCACTCAATCACAATCTCAACAGGACAGGTGACGCAGCTGTGATCAAGCTTTATTGTAGAATTGGGCGCCTTCATGGTCCTCCTCTGACAGAGATTCAAGATGTTGGACATGATCTGGGATACATCAGGTAATTTGTTTAATCTTCATTTCCTATGATCAACTCAAGTCTCTGATTTGCTTCAGAGACATCAATATCTATGGTATAGACAAAGATGGAAAGCACAGGAGAGCGAATATAGGTGCCCTGGTTAGAATCTATGATCATGCTCCATCTCAGGGCACAGTGGATGCACAATATCTACAGCCTCCGATTGATGATTCTTTTTTTAATATAAAGTCGAGGCCTTGAATAATACACTAGTATAACCTGTTTAGTTTCTCCACGTTGACTTCGACTTGCATCCTGTACTACCATGTATTCTGAGCTTCTCTATTTCAGCATTGTTGCACCTCACTCTCACTTTCTTCATGAACAAGGACAACTGAGACAACCTTTTGAAGGCTCTCTGATCTCAAGCTCCCCCTCACTTTCCGTATGTATGCACTATTGCTTATTTTTTGCAGGCCACACTCAGCCCTAGTTCTTGGCGAGAGGGATCAATAACACATCCATCTGTTCCAGAGTTACTTGAGAACCTAGAACTGAGGTGTGTATGTTTCTCTTTTGTATGTAACTTCTTCATGTTAATCTCAATGTCAGGCCCTTTTCAGACCTCTGTCACAACCCACAAACGAATTAATGCAAGGGCAGAGACTAGGACTCAAACTAAGGTTATCACAAGAAGAGAGAGGAGCAAGGACATCTTTGATTCTACATTTCATTAGCCGAGCACATGTTTCGCAAAAGTCCTTACAATGATCATCCTTGGCATGGTCCCCATCGTTCCGTTCTCACTGAATACATCAGAGCCCATTTAATTTGACTGTGCTGTTATTGTTGGATCAGGGGGCAATATGTCTACTTCCAGGTATTTATTACGTACAGAATTATGTGGTTCTTTGTCACATGATTATGTGATATGTCACACTCATCATGTTGCACTGAGTCATTCACTGCAGACTCAGCTCTAAGCAGACCATTTTCTGACTCCTTGTCAATTTTGCCGACCAATGCAAGCTTGCAAGATTTCGACATCAATTTATGATAACTTTCAGCAAGGTAAATTTTCGAAATTATGTTCAAGTCCTCGTTACTAATACTTACTACACTATGATAGCAGACCGCAACACCATCAAGCTTGACCTGCCCACCTGGGTGAAGTCATTCAAGTTCACTACCACCTGCAGAAGACCAGGTCCAATGGCAAGTGCTTCTAGTCAACAAATTAATGCTAACTATTGGATCGTCCACTGCTATGTAGGCTATTGATATACCGCTGTGGCAGGACCACATCAATTTTACCTAGCCCATGGGAGACAATATTTGACAAATCCAACGAGTTTGAATTGCCCTTACCTTCACCTTGCCCTGCACAATTGACATCTGGTGTTTCAAGGTAATGTGTGAATTCCAATAGCAATGTGATTGGTACTGACAACCTCATGTACAACCAGATATGTCACGGTGCAGTGTCTTTCATTCAGATATGGGGATCGATCTCAATCATCTAGTTATTGTCGGGCACAGCGACACCCAAGCCTTCGCTACCACTCTGATGGGAGTTGTGACTCAATTGCAGTGTATTCAACATGCAACCCGTTGTAAAGATACAACCTAGCTTGGGCTGTAGATAAACCACTGCCTAAACTAGTATGTGAGTCTTGCGCTCTGTCTAGTCTGCTTCACTTGTAAGAACAAGAGCGTTCGACCCTAAAGGGGGATGCCTATTAGTATGGTCAAGTTCGAGCCTAACTTATGTGCGAAACAAGTGTCGTGGTCAGCAATGATACTGCTGGAACTAGTGTCATGTGTAGCGGTGCTTCCATGGTCAAGATAAGGTCAGTAACAGTTGCATCGAGCGGAGGTCTCCGCGGTAGCGGTAAGGTTGTGAGCGGTGCAATGAAACAGCAAAGAAGTCCGCAGTACTTTCAGCAGTAAAGTAGCAGTGCATGAGAAGTTCAGTCAAGGTAACAGTCAAAAGTCCAGCGGTATGCCAGTGGTAACAGAGAATGAGCGTGATGTATTAACGAGCGATAAGGAAACTTTAAAGACTATGTCCACTACTGGGTAGATCCAGAGCTAGACAATAATCCTGACCTATAGTACATGCAATGGTGTAAAATCAGGTACTGTATCGTGTGGGGTACACGGTGCTTATATCCTAAATTGTATGTACTCGGAATACTCTAGGCGAGATCAGTAGTGCTCAAGTGTAGTAACCGCTGTATGTAAACATAGCGTGAGGCGCTGCGGCACGAGGCAACATGTAAGAAGGCTTGCCGTGGAATCAGTGATAGTGAATATAAAACATACGACGCACCAAATGGAGCTATGCAGACGCAGCAAGGACATGGAAGGACATCAGTACGTGGAACGTGGTGCGGTAATCAGTATGGTGTGCAGTAAGCATGGGATGCTGCTGGTACTGCTAAAGGGGTAAGATGGCCATGGACAAGTGGTGACTCCTGTAGACGTGAGACGAGTGTCAAAATATGGGGTTTTAAGCCCAGCGCCAATATGTTCGTTACACCGTGCGGCTGAAGCTGGTAGGGCTGAATAACATATACTTCAAAAACACTATTAGGATGTTGCACTCACTACGACCACTTACATGCTGCCTTGCAACTCGACTGTGGTGTCGTACTTTACTATGCAACTCCAACAGATGCTGCAGTTTGTTTGATATGTGGAGTAACATGGTGTATGGCAAGTCACTACTGTCAAAATGAGTTAGGAATTAGAGGGGAGCATAATATGTGCACACGAGAGTGAGTCCACATGCTCTGCTGTTCAGTTTCGATTGGATGCTCAACTGCAGTGGACATACTTAGTAGTCGATACACCCAACTAGGTAGGAAGAAATCCGCAAAATGTGGCTCAATCATGGTATTCCAACTGCTGTTACTCATGAACTCGAGAGCAAGGTCAACAGTGGAAGATGGTGAATGCTCTGATTTCTATATGAATTCTGTGTCCTGTGATTTTAGCAAGCCTGTACGTACTACTCACACCATCTGGAGACTGGCACAAATGAGCAATTGGTTATTTGATTATACTTATTTCGAAACGCTGGTTTTGTGTGCCAATGGCACCATTCATCAATAATTTCAGGAAAGCTGTGGCCTGCTTAC
The DNA here is from genome assembly GCA_016800925.1 of Suillus spraguei. Taxonomy (NCBI): domain Eukaryota; kingdom Fungi; phylum Basidiomycota; class Agaricomycetes; order Boletales; family Suillaceae; genus Suillus; species Suillus spraguei. The sequence goes on along the minus strand of JABCPU010000864.1, from coordinate 2,945 downwards.
ATCCTAGATAATGCATGTGTCATGAAGACATATGAGCTTATCATATTTTAACTCATGGACATTGGATATCTAAGTGCTACTGTTTCTGACACTATCACCAAAAAATGAACACCAGATAATTGGAGATGACTAGAGGTGAAAGATGGTAGCCCCAGGCCAGAACATTGCTAGGAGACTTGTAATGACAAGAGGATGCCAAGGGCAATCAATATTGAGCCTGTATCATAATTCATGGACATTGGATATCAGGGTGCTACCATATGGCCAAGTCTTCCAACACTGCCACCAAAAGTGAGGACTAGATAATTGGAGATGACCAAAGGTGAAAGGTGGTAGCCCCAGGCCAGAACATTGCCTAGGAGACCTGTGATGACAGGAGGATGTCAAGGGCAATTAATATTGAGCCTGTATCATAACTCATGGACATTAGATTTCTAAATGCTACCATATGGCCAAGTCTTCCAACACCATCACCAAAAAGTGAGCACTAAATAATTGGAGATGACTAGAGGTGAAAGATGGTAGCCCCAGGCCAGAGCATTGCCTAGGAGACCTGTGATGACAGGAGGATGCCAAGGGCAATCAATATTTAGCCTATATCATAGCCCATGGGCATTGAATATCTAAGTGTTAATGCATAGTCAAGAACTAACAAGGTTGATCCTTATTTACCATGTTTGTTTACATTGATCACATCTAACTAGAAAAACCTAAGCCTTGGCGATTTCCTGATGTGGCTTGGCCTGGCCCATGGCCTGAAGCCAGGCCATGCACATCACTATACTCTACTTTTATAAGCCAGATTTCCAATCCTTTCCAGTTCCTAACTTAGTCTGCTCTTCCGGAACCCCTATTTCCGGAATACCTCTGAAAATATCTCCAGAACCTCCTCCGGAAATCCTTCAGATTACCTTCGGAAACTTCATCAGAAACTTATCCGGAAGCCCTCCAGATTCCTTTCCCCCTATACTCTGGCAATAACTTTATCAATCGGTTCTTCTGTGATTAGTGCACAAATTATTGTACTGGCAAGACACTCATTTCTAGACCTATCTTCCGAGCTGAGGACACTGGTCTCAATGTGGCGGCAATGAATCATTGAGGCAGACATTAGCTTTTTCCGCGGCCACCACCTGATTTCGAGTTGCACAACTTCTAAGGGTTTTTGGCAATTTGTGAACCTGCGCAAGTCCATCAGGAACTTATCTGTCCTCTATAAACTCATGCATGATCATGTAATAACCCATAGCAGAATTGTACTGATGCAGGTGATTATTCTCTATATAAGGCAATATATGTCCTCCTCAGATTTTTTTTCGGTTTACTGATGTACTCTTGGACTTAATGAGTCTCGATGTTTTGTCTAAGTCCATCCCCAGCGGGCGGATAGAATTGCCAATGCAGCTCTCTTTCATACCAAAAGTTAGGGATGTCTCACGTTGCGTCACAAGAATACATATTCGCTGTTGATTGCAGTACAAGCATGAGCGGAGCCTCGATGACCAAAACAACGAGATGCTTGAGCCTGACCCAATCCTGGTATGTAAGGCGGATGCAGGAACTTCATTTCAATCTTTCTCCAACTCGTCAGAAAACTAGTATGAGTGAGATGCGAAGGTAGGTACGATGATGCCACAGGCAGCGAAGTAGGTATTACGACCAAACAAGGCAGTCCAGGAACCGATGAGGTTAAGCAATTCAGGCAGAACGAGAGAAATTCTGAATTGACGTATGGTTCGTGATGGCCGTCTGTGCGGAAGATGATGACCAATGGATTGTTAATGTTGAACCCAGATTGAAAGCAGGTGTTACGTTCAGCCTTGAGCCTAAATGCAGGAGCTTGATGTTACTTCAGCAATTCAAGATATCAACACGGAGCCGGCTTGGACATGCCGCGGAAGGTGCGATGCTTTTCATTGTGGTGCCTTCATAGTGGTGCTCAGAGTCTTGACCGTCAAAAGCCTTCTGCCTGTCACGCTTGCCCAGGCTCTCGTGCCAGCTCTTGTAGCGCATGTATCCTGTATTCCAGATCCCTGCGATGAGTGCGCTCTTTAACTCGTTCCAGTTGACGATCGGGGACGTTGGTTCCCAGCTGCGGAGCCTGGAAATAGTGGCCGTGAGTTCAGCTTCATCGGGATCTTGATATAATTCTTCATCTTCATCCGAATCGCTGACCGAGCTGACTGATGGCTCATCATGGCTATCATCGGCATACTCCTCACTACTTTCATCGGCAAGGCTAGATGTTTCGCGAGCCCGACGAGCCTGTTTGGTGCCCCGTAGGCACTTTTCGTAGCACGACAGAACCTTCTGGCTTATGCCCTTGAGGGCGACGCCAAGGAGATTGTCGACATCATCTACATCGTAGTTCGGATAGATGGACTAGAAAAAGTAGTCAGTATGGATTCTCGTGACATGATGAGATTGCACACCCCGTATGCATAGCCAGCTTTGCGCTGATAGACATTGATACGAGTGTCCGGCGAAGTACGAGTCCATACGTGCATATCGACCATCGAGACATCAACCCACGTATGGCCGTCCGAGATGACCGGACCAAAAGCATTTTTCTTGGTCTGCCTCGGTTTCCACTCATCGTACGATTTTATAGTACAAGATCGCAATCGTTTCGCAAGCTCACTAGTATCTGAAGGGCAAGAATATGCTGTGGCCTCTAAGACATTGAAGGATGTCACAGATTCTATCTCCCGTCCATCAGTGCAGTAATGATCGAGCTCCACGATTGTGGGTGCCTCGCTTGTGTGAAGGCGACTGTAGTTAACATGACGGAAGTGAATTCGGGCGAGGTGTGTGAGAGAGTTGACGAAACACGAATATGGATATCAGGGTCGCCAGTGATGTGCTCTCCTGCAAAGCGAGTATTTCCACTAATCTGAACATGTACAACAGCGTTATCGTGACCCATTTGGTAAATGGCTTTAGTA